>CM050412.1:13940445-14031075 GCA_027564155.1 Gymnocypris eckloni scoliostomus | reverse complement strand
ATGCAAATGTGATACTTAATTATTGAAATTTGAAATATCTATTTAAAATCTCAGGGGTACTTAATGCAAATATATTTGGTGAATAAGTTTAGATGAAAAAAGTTTTGGAATGCCTGCATTACATATAACAATTAGTCATAATTAATAATACATGGTTAAAAAACCTACAGAGTAATAATTCAAATAAAAATGAATGTTCATCAGTAGTTGATGCAATGTTGAAACCCTTCTTAAACTTGAAATTATTTTTGTAAATTCAGTGGTCAAATTCTTTCACCACCTGACAACTTATCTTTGTGTGAATGTCCACAAAACTGGACTATATATACAAATATAATATGTATATAATTGGCAGGCTATTTTAGAAAGGAAAATGTAAAAGATGAAAAAGAGAAATTAGGGAGAATCAATGAAATGTGAATAATTTATTGCTATTGCGTGAATAATTTGTAATCATGTAGTCCATAAAAAAGTAACTGTAGTCTGATTATGAGTATTTTAAAATGTAACTTACTCTAATTACAAGTACTTACTTTTTGGAATCTTATTACGTAATCCAGATTACATGTAATCAATTACTACCCAGCTCTGTCAATAAGTTACTTTTGTGAGTTTTTTGTGTCATTTTTGGAGCTTGGCAACCCCATCTACACTTAGTCATTCTGCTAAACTTCCACTTTTATGTTCCACAAAAGAATGAAACTCACAACTCATGTCTTTCCAAACCCGTAAGACCTTCATTCATCTTCAGAACACAAATTAAAGGAGTCATATGATGCGATTTCAAGTTTTCCTTTCTCTTTGGAGTGTTACAAGCTGTTTGTGCATAGATAAGATGCCTGAAGTTGCAAAGACTAAAGTCTCAGAACTAAATAGATATTAAGTTAAGCCTCGACCACGCCCACCAAAAACGGCCCACGTCTACCTCACGGTGTGGGAAGATTTGCAAAACACCACCCAAATGTATACGCAAAAAAATAGAGGGCGTGATTTTTATTCTCTCTGTAATGTTTTTGCTGCGCCGGCACCATGTCCTGGAGACGCTTCGTTGTGAAAGCTAAAGGACTTTGTTTGGTCTTCCAAAAGAGGACACAACTAGAAATCAGTGGTTAAGTTGTATTTACAACTGTTTCAGAACAGTTCAATGCAAATAATAGAGTATTTTACGGAGGACTATTTCCTGAACCTGGGAGTAGACTGCCAGCTATGCACAAAAGCTGTTTCTATAAAGTGGGGCGATTTCAACTTTGCAATCACAACGCACTGGATAGCTGGGCAATCAGAGCACGCCTCGCTTCTCAGAACGATGAGCTTTGTAAAAATCGTTGCGTTTCAGAAAGGCAGAGCATAGAGGAGCAACAACAATGTACAGCATGTGGAAAATAATGTTTTTTTTTATTTAAACCACATAAACACATTGCATTATACCAAATACACAAAATAATGTTCTTTTTAGCAACATCATGTGACCCCTTTAAGATATTTCTGATGAAATCTGAGAGCTTTCTGACCCTTAATAGACAGGAACGCAACTGGCACGCTCAAGGCTCAGAAAGTTAGTAAGAATGTCATTAAGATAGTCCATGTGACATCAGTGGTTTATTTGTAATTTTATGAAGCTATGAGAATACTTTTTGTGCGCAAAGAAAACAAAAATAACAACTTTATTTAACATTTTCTTCTCTTCCGTGTCAGTCTTCAGTTCATGTGTGTGGTACTATTTTAATAATGTCCTTACTGCCTTTCTGGGCCTTGAACATGTCAGTTGCGTTATTATCTATGCAGGGTCAGAAAGCTCTCATATCATTAAAAATAACATATTTTTTTCCCCCAAAGATGAACAAAGGTCTTACAGGTTTGGAACGACATGAGGGTATTCAGGGTAATTAATGACAGAATTTAGATTTTTGGGTGAACTATCCCTTAATACTAGGTGTGAACTCTCCTTTGGGTAATGGTAATGTCACACTGTTTTATGTTTTGGTAGCCTGGCAAACCAGCCAGTGTTTGTGAATGTGTCTGACATAGAAACAGAAAAGGAAAATGTTATATTCATAGTATGTTTACAGACACTGACCATTTATTCAGGGATGTAACAGCCCAAAATAGGCCTGCACACATTGGAAAGAAGAATGTCTGTTTAAACCATCAACACCCACCTGTTGAAATCCCCTCAGTGAAGTGTTAGAACTCTGTGGGTTTCTCCTAGTTTGGGTTTAAATTCCCTACCTGTAGGTTTTTTTCCATGATGTTTTGAATCAGCTCAATTTTAAAAACAGTAGTCGAACTGTTCCTCCCTGTGGCGCCTACCCTGTGTGCTGCATGTGTGGAATGGGTGGATATTGCTTTGGTGAATTGAATGTAAAGGATCATTAACTTTGGGTCTGCTGAGACAGACTCTTTTCCTGTCGCACCCTCTCCACCTGTCTCGTTTTTTTCAGCTGTATAATATTTTAGAACTTAACCACTGGTAATACAGCTGTGGCTGTTTGTATCATACACACACACACAACCCACAGACCTACATTCAGAATGTGTTTTGTTGCTTTATCTAACATCTTTGTCCTAGAATGTCGATATGTGTCAGGGCTTCTACTGACTGAAAACACACATGTACTTAATCTTTATCTTGCCAGCAGATGCTAGACCTCAGTGTTTGTTTAAATGGTGGTTTCTTTGAAAATTCATTTATCATTTTATTATTCTCATATTTTCCAAACTTATATGATTGTCTTTTGTCTGTGGTTATATTTTTAAATCTTCCTCAGATCAGTCATGCTGACTTGCATTGTATGGACAGAAACAGTTAAATATTTTCACATAATTGTTTGAAGTTTTAGACGAAAGAAAGCTGTTATATGTAATGTTTTGTTACAAAAGCATAACAACCAATATTTGTATGATTTTATGAACATTAATGGTAATAATATATCTTTAATAATAGTAGAACTAAATAATAATATAATATAAAATATTACAACTAAAATGCAGAATCTATATCAATGGTATTACAGTTAACTAAAAACTGAAAACTGTTACTTAAAATAAACTTGAACTAAAATAAAATAGAAAAATAAAACTTAAACTTATTTTAACTTGTGGCCAATATAATAAATCTTATTTTGTAAAAAAAAAAAAAGGAAATAAATATTAATACAAATTATTCATATACATAAAAAATGACAAAACTGCACAATTACTAACACTTTAACTGAAATTAAAATCAAAACAAATGTAAAGTTATAATAGTGTATCTCAATTATCCTAAAATGACACTGATCCACGAATGGATGAACATTTTCATAATAAATCGAATAATTATCATATAATGTAATGGTTGCGTGTGAGATATTATAGGTCACCAAGTGTTTCTGTGAAAAAGATAATTAAGAGGTCAGAATAAAAAAAACTAAATACTTGCTAAATGTTGTCAAAATGTTAAATATTACAATTGGTTTAACATCCTTAAATAGTCAACAAAGAAATGTTTGCTTACATTTTGTTTCCACTATATTTCATATTGTCCACTGCTTATCTGTGGTACTAAAGCCTGACAATCTGTTGAGTTCCTGAATATTAATAATTGTCTGTTTCTGCCCAAAATGATTTGCTGAATTAAAATGATGGCTGAGTAAATTGTCCCTTTAGTAATCAGAAACCATTTTTCTCTTGCCTTGACTTTCTTCAAGTATTAATTTATTTTTTCATTTGAATTTCAGTTGTAAATAAAAATTTGTTTTAAATCAAAGGTCTGCATGTAAAATACGCTGAATGCGCTACATTGGTTTTGAAAGCACTCCTCTATACATCTCTGAAGTGTGCATTTCATGATACCAACATTTCAGCTGTTTACATCAACAATCTTGATCCTCTCAAATCTTCCCACATCATCTCTGTCCTGCTGTTCATCACGTCACTCGCTGTGTTCCAGGTCAGCGCTGGACGTGTTCTAAATTCCGCTGCAATGAGGAACGCCTGCTGAACAGCCTCTGCTCCTGTTCTGAAGACTGTGTGAAAGTGGGTGACTGCTGCTCAAACTACAAGAGCATATGTGAAGGTACAAGACATTCTTTGCTCTGCATTCCATTCTCATCGAGTAGCTACACAACATGGGAGTTGTCATTTATGTTGTATACATGTAAATAAAGACATTTTAGGTTGATACAATCTCATAAGGGTTGTGTAAAATCCTCAAGCTGATTAGGTTTGAACAGATGTGTATTTGTTTCACTGAAAGGCTCAAATGCGTCTGTGAAGTTGTGATGGGTCTGAAGGATTTGTCATTGAAGTTATTTGGGCCTGTATTTCATCTCCCCCAGCTGGACAGAGAGCATGGTGTTTTCATAGCTGGTTGTTTTCCTTTTTAATTTTCACAAATATTCTTCTGATTATTTCAGGTCACTTTTTGGGTGTGTTTGGACAGAATAATGTCCAAATAGTTATATAGTATCATTATTGTTATTTACAAGTCATCAAATGTTTACTCCAATAAATAGATTTATTTTTGAAGTCAGCGGCTATATAAGTGTAAATAGTGACAGAAGCTATTTACACTAAGTGAAAATGGCAAATTTTCTTAACGATATATTCTATTTATACTAAGTGCAAATAACAATGTGTAAATGGACACTCCGATTTTGGCGATTCAGTTTCTGTATTGGATTTTAAAGTCTTGCACAAAAAGTATTGCAATTTTTTGTTTTATTGTGCTGTAAAAAAGATACAGTTTATGTAATGCATTTATATTGTCACAATATACAGCTTACTTAAAATTCTGTCATCTATAGAAGTCTATGGCTACCAAAAGCTGTGTTTGGTGACTAGCATTCTTCAAAACATCTTCTTTTGTGTTCATCAGAATACATGTTTTTTTTTTTTCATACAGGTTTGGAACAACTTGAGGATGAGTAAATGATGGCTGAATTTTCATTTTTGGGTGAACTATGCCTTTAAGTTCTACTCAAGTGGGTCAAAAACAACAAAACAATTTGTATTTACGTGTTTTACTTAAATTAATTATATAACATTACATTACATAAACAAATGTATCGCCTGAAATGTATAGCCTGTATGCACTGTAAGTCGCTTTGGATAAAAGTGTCTGCTAAATGCATAAATATAAATGTAAACCAACTTAAAAATGCTACTATAGAAAATAAGCATTTGTAAAATTGGATTCTTGACTTAAAACCTTTGGTTAATGAAACGGTTCTTGTGACAGCTTCATGTGTGACAACTAGCTCTGATTTACACATTTTCTAAGCAGGATACTTGTGTGAGAGCAAAAGAAAAAAAAAGATTTGGCTATAGTTAAAAGCACTGCATCTGCTCTTTGAAACTTCTGAAAACACAAATTGTTCACATATGATGTGAGTTAAACACAACAGGGATTTAAAATTCCACATAACAGATTGTTAACTTGTAATTCCTCTAGCTGTCTTACTTCAGCAACTCTTATGTACACAATCACAGCCATGTTTGTTCCTGCCGTTGCATTAGCCGCTGACAGCTAATTATTATCACTTGAAAAAAGCAGCCTGGACTGTGTGAGTTGTTTGTATCATTAGAGAACATCTCAGGTTACTTATTTAACCATGGTTCCCCGAGTGGGTAATGAGACACTGCATCCTCTAGGGGTCACTATGAGGAGCGCCGTCAGCGTGACCCGTGTCTGAAGCATACATACAAAAACACACCTTGTTGCCTGGCAACAGCCTATGACGTCACAACTGGCGCAACCACAGTATAAAAGGCCGCCGGGAGAATACATCATCCACTTCTTCGTCTGAAGCTTGCATCCAAAGCATGGCACAACACCTAGAGGACGCAGTGTCTCGTTCCCCACTCGGGGAACCATGGTTATAAGTAACCTGAGATGTTCCCCTTTGTGGGAACTTCGAACTGCATCCTCTAGGGGTCGCTATGAGAAAAGAGTGCAAGCCAAAACGAAGGCGAGCAATAAGTACCTACTCTACCAGGCTAAGGGAGTTGCCCCTGGGACGGTTTGATGGCTGTCAGTTGCATTATCCCTTTCGGCCAAAGACCCGAGCTGCATACCCTAATAACTTATCATAGGTGACCCTCATGCTGAGGGGAGCAATGCTAGCTCGACCAACAAGGAGAGCAACCTATCATAGAGCTCTGGGGAGCAGAAAACTATATTCTCAGAATGAGAGGGAAATCAGACTCTCAGAAGGGAGCGGCACTCTCATAAGTGACCCTCTATGGTGAGGGGAGCAATGCTAGCTCGATCACTATGGGATCCAGCCCAAAGGGGGCAGGGTAGGACATTTCGGTTAGAGATGAGTCTAACAACTCAATGTGGCTGCATAGCGAGCAGCCAGACCCAGACCCACCCAGACCCCCAGAAAAACATTTCTCACTCATGCCTCAGGGAAAGAGTGTGCTCAAACCCAGTCAATAGAGGGGTGATACACTGATTCACCATAAGAGCAGTATGATACAACTGCTTTTAAAAGTGTAAAGCTGTTCAGTACCTCAGTGAGAGGAGCTTCACTCAGAGAATGATTGATGATTGAGCGGGTAACCTACAGTGGCAGGCGTCCCAGTCATAGAAACTGACGGTACAAAGACCCGCAGGCCCTGGTATTGCAGTGCTGGGGACCTGATGACCAAGGAAGCTCCCACAGAAACCTACGACTTGGCCACATGATCCAGGGGTATGAGGCTAGGAACAGGGCTCTCATCCTAGCCTGGGTAATGAGGTAATCACTGCACTGAGTTGATAGCAAGAGGTAGAAAAACACACAAAACGACAGGTCCCAGAAATACTGCAAAGAATGGCAGCAGTAGAAAACCCAACGTATCCAGCGAACCGATTAGAAATGGATCGTACTCATCCATCCATAATTCCTGCGCATGAGATCAGTCCCAGAGGCGAAGTCTGAAGAGTCGGCTCCGGACTGTCCGTAAGGTAGATTCTATGAAACATAGAAATTAACCAAAACACAATGTCATGCGCAGGAAGTTCCCACCTAACCTCGGTCAGGTTGAGTTAACGGTGGTTGCAGGGGATTTAGAGAGGGGAAGATGAGGGCAGATGACAGGGAAGGGAATAGATGTTCAAGTCTTGCTCTAGTCTGGACGAGAGTGTTGAGAACGCCTAATCTGGATCACCTCCCTCAGGTCTTGCCTAACTCTCTTTGACCCGTGCCTCCCTCTAGCCCTACCCGCAGGCGGGGGAGGGGCACGAGTCGCGACACTAGCCTTCTGTGCCCATCTCTGATCCCCAGACCGAGATAGGCTAGGACCCCTGTGTTGTTTGGGCTCAGACCTGGACCTTCTTGGAATGAAAGTTTTGAAGGCAGCTGAGCGTGCCTTGGCCTCCCTAAACTTCTTGACCAGAGTCTTGTAGGAGGTACTGAAAAGCTTGAAAGGTGAGACTGGAGCATCGAGAAGAAAGCCCTTCTCTTTCTTCCCAATATCTGCCAGGTTTACCCACATATGTCTCTCCGTTACTACCATGGCCGCCATAGACTTGCTCATAGCAGTGGCCTGCTTAGTGGCATGGAGAGAAAAATCTGTGGTGCGGCGCAGCTCAGCTACTTCATCAGGTGACAAGCCCTGACCCTTATCCAGGTATTTCAGCAAATCAGCCTAGTATGCCTGAATCACTGCCTTAGTGTGCAACGAAGCGACAGCCTGACCTGCTGCTGCATATTCCCTGCCATTTAAGCAAGATGTTTGCTAAAGGGGCTTAGATAGTAAGGAGGGAACCTTGAGAGAGTATGTCTCGCACACAGAGCAATAGCTGTCTAGCATCTCTTCCACAGGGGGCATCCCCTCATAGGCATTTTCATGCATCCCCTCAATGTTAGCATAACTAGTATTCTGAAACCTATGAATGCGAGAGGAAAATAGCTTTTTCCACTCCTTCTCTCCGCATGGAGATCAGGTAGAAAAGGAAGGCTCACTCGAGCTGGGGGGTTATGGCCAGAAAGATACGCTCATCGAGACAACCCTGTGGTGCCACCATCTTGGCCCGCTTCCACGGCAAGGTAAGCCTCGCCCAAACAAAAGACGCAAAGATCATGTGTGTCATCAGGTGTCAATAACGAGGACATGGATCCACACATCTCTTAAACGCCTTGCTAGTGCTCACCATAATGATGGTAGAAAATAGTTCTTACCCGTAGAATGCACGCTTCAAACAAAACGGTCACTGAAGACGAAGAAGAGGATGATGTATTCTCCCGGTGCCCTTTTATACTGTGGTCGCACCGGTAGTGACGTCATAGGCTGTCGCCAGCCAACAAGTTTTGTTTTTTGTATGTATGCTTCAGACATTGGGTCATGCTGACGGCGTTCCCGTAGCAACCTCTAGAGGACGCAGTTCGAAGTTCCCCCAAAGGGGAACTGTGATATAGTTCCAGTATTTTTCCAGTACTTTGCCTTAATTCCAGATTGATTACATTTGAATGAAAGTGTGGTGTTATTGTCTTGTCAAGGTCAACAATAATCACCCTCTCCTGCGTTTGAAAACTGAACTGTTCCTTATCACCCTTTCATTTCTCTTATTCACTGCTAACTCAAAGGAAACTTTAGAAAATTGAACACTAAAAGAACAAATACACCTGGCCAGAGTTTCAAGTTAATATTAATACTTCCTTTCTCTTCCGTCTTTCATTCACAGGTGAAAAACCTTGGCTGGAAGAGGACTGTGAGGACATCAGGACTCATCAGTGTCCTGCTGGGTAACAGACTTATGTTTATAAATGAGATGGCTCTGTATCAAGATCTCAATCAAGTTAATATCATTAACTCAAAGCTTCTCCATCTATAGTTAATGAAGCTTTATAGGCACTCTGTGTGTGTGTGTGTTGACAGTATATTGTAACCAACTTTTGGGATAAAACTATTTGTTTCTTTTGAAAACGGTCCCAATGTTTGCGTCCCGAAGTCCCATACTGCAAAAGTTAGCCATAGACTCCACAATGATTTTTTTATTAGGGAAACTGGTTTCAGACAGACTTCTGTTATGTCTAATGGTCTTGAATAAATTAATAAACCTAATGGTCATTTTATCCAGCATGATATGATCCAAAGAGGATCTTGCTGTTCATTGGAAGGAGACTCTTTGCACAAAGGAGTTCACCAAGGGTGCATTTCCCAAAACTCTATTGGTAACGACGGAACTTGCGACCATAGTTGTTTTTGGGAAACGCACACCTGGTCAGTATTACCAATTTACCAATAGTGGCCTAGCAATAGTGTTCACTTCATATCATAACATTTCTTTGTTGTAAATTGTCAACATCCTAAAACTTTCAGTGTCTTTCCGGGTTTAAAAGAGCTTTTAGATCACATGTAGACTTAGAATTTGAATTGGCACTGTACATAAATGCATCTATTTAGATGCACAGAAAGATGTTTAAGCGTGGGTGTGTTTATGTCTGACTCTGGGTAAATGGACTGTGGTCAGTGTTGTTTTTCCATTAGCTATAATAAACACATTCTGAAGTACATTCAGCTTTGGCCATAATGGTAGTCGCTGGCGTAAACACATATAGACAACTTAATGAGCATGGTGCTCTAACTTTAAAACCATTTTTACTGCCATTGCATCTCATCAGAAAAAAACATCTTAAACATTATGGGGAGCCATTTACCTATACTGAAAATAATAATAAGTTATTTTATTATAGTTTGAAATTGAATTGTCTTACAGTGATGTAATGTCTTTATAATGACAATCTTTTTTTTCAGTTTTGAAGGAAATGGTTAAGGATGTTTGGTGGGTCTTTTTGAAGATGTGTGAATGCTAAAGTAACTTTACAGTGTTGTCATTATAGAGTCAGACATCTACATTAAGTCAAATTATATTAGAAGGATATTAAATCTTTTGTAATATTTTGAGTCTGTTAACCAGTTAAAAGCTGTATTGTTTTATAACATCAAAAGTTTGCTTCGTATTAGGAGTTTTTGCAGTTATTCAAGTCTCCAAAGTTATGCATTTTCTTCCCTGTTATTCTGGTTGTTGAATTTGTGGTTTTGGGTGTGACTGATTGCTTTGGGGTTTGCCTGTAGACATGCATCAACATCTGCTGTTCTCTGGGCGAAACCCAGCTAAAAAAGGAAGCTACTTTATTCCGTCACATGACAAGCATTTCCAAAAACTGTCATCTTTTTCTGTAGATTTTCTAAACCACTGCTGCTTCTGGTGTCTCTGGATGGATTCAGGGCAGGATATATGGAGGCCTACAGCAGCCTGCTTCCTGTCATCAACAAACTCAGTATGTCACATTCACTCAGAGTCTGACCCTGGCTGTACAATAATGTCTGTCATATCTGTTAGGGGCATCTAATGAATGCTTTTAATAGACTTTTGTTTAAAATGTCTTAACATTTGCCAGTCTGATAAATTAATGAGTTAAATTCATCTTATAAGAGAATTGGTGTATTAGAACCAACTAAAACATCTCTTCATAAAGTGAAGTAGGATGAAGTATAATACTCTCTGTACTGTAGTTGGTCTAAACCAGTGGTTCTGAACTCTTTTTCATTCCAAGGCCCGACATTGTCCACAACAATATTCCAATATCCCCCCATGTAGACTTTTTGAATGACCAAAACTAGTAGCATCCATAAAACAAGTAATAATAATTCATAAATAATTATAATTAAGATTAAAATAATTATGTTTTAGAATTCCAGAAATTTTAAGTGCTGAATGTCCTTCAGGAAATGTACCCTTTTACCTAAGAAATGTATATACATTTTCTAGTCGTTCATGATTTACTGGATAAAGATTAAGGATAAGTACTTTAAAAAAAATATTGTTTACTCCAAAAATGTACCTGATAAAATGTTGTAGAGTTTGACATAACTAAAAAATTTAACTATTACCACTACTAAGCTATAGATAACTACAAAAATCCCCATGGCATTTTAAGGTCTTATTCACTTGCATGACTTTTCCAAGTCTAGAAGTCAAGTTTTTTTTTTATTAGGTTTTGTCTAAAAAAATAAATAAAGTCTGCTTGAATCCCCTTTGGAACATTTCTGAGGTGGGCCTTGGCCTTCTGGTTATGAATCACTGGTATAAATGAATGTAAACAAAATAAAAACGTATTGTTAATCTCATCTTGTTTCTTCAGGGAAATGTGGGACCTCCACACCGTATATGCGACCTGCTTATCCCACCAAGACCTTCCCAAATCATTACACCATAGTGACAGTAAGTGACAGGTAGAAATTAAGCCACAATTGCTCTTGAAGAACTACATATACATGTCAAAATGTAATGGAAGTTATCGTTTTTGTTTCTTTAGTAGACAGTATTGATTGTTTGATTTTAATCACTTACTGTTTACACCAGTGAAGATAAGATTATCAGTTTTGTTAAGTGTTAATTTTGGTTTTATAGTAGCCTTCCAGTTTATTATTTGAACCTCAGTAGTTGTTAGTTGTGCCAACCCTTTTTGCAATTAAAAAAATATATTTTTGTCAATTACTGTTATTTCCAATGGTTGCTTTACACACAGTACAAGTTAATTATTTGTTTTGCTACTGTTTTCTAATGAGTGAAATAATGCTTTCATGAAATGTTTTTCATTTGCAGGGTCTGTATCCAGAATCGCATGGAATTGTGGACAATAAGATGTATGATGTCACTCGCAATGCCTCTTTCAGTTTGAAAGTTGATGAGAAATTCAACCCTGCATGGTACCAGGGTGAACCGGTGAGTATAAGCACACACATTAAACTTAAAAATAAATTCGCACAGATCTAATACATCTGCAATAATATAGATTTGTGATGATCCGTTTAATAAAGATGAGAGCATTTTCTTTTGAAATCTTTAACCTGAATTTACATCCCCTCAGTTTGTATTTAATTATTTATTTTGAAAGGTCTTGATAAGTAACTTAACTGATAACTGATTTGAATTTAGAGGGTAAATGTTAAGACAATTAAACATGCTTAATTATCATACTAATGTAAATGTAGTCATTACCATTAACAGCTACTGTACGACGTTAAAATAAGACACAACAAGATAAAAACATTGCTTGTTGGGATCCCAACACTCTTTTTATTCTACTGTTAGTGTTGGGATCTAGTGTAACTCTTCCTGTTTTTGGTTGTTGTGGGTTATGTTTCTGGAGTATAATGTCAGGAGCATGTTATTTCTGTTTATAATTCTGGTGTGGGATCCTGGCACCTACTGTACGCTCCAGAAACAAACCCCACTTGGCCTCAGTTTGTGTCTGTTGGCCATGTGCTCCTCTCACCCCACTCTCTCTTTTGCTCTGTCACTAGTTAATTTGCCTCACTTGTCAGATGTGATTTTGTTCCCATTTTATTTCCTACGTGTACTCTGTACTGTGCTTGTTCGGTTTGGGTGGGATCTGTAGGTGACCACTGTTTTCTGGTTGTTACCACCAGATTCTTCTGCCACAGTGTTTGCGGTCATGTCCTATTCTGCCCAGCCCCTCCTTTTTTATCATTTTGGTTTGTTTTGTTTTATCATGGGTTATTCTACCTTTGTCACGGTCCTGCCGGTGTGTCGGGCTGGCCACCAGGGGCCCGTTTCAATAAGGAGGTTCAACCAACTCTGAGTTTATACTTTAACTCAGAGTTGAGTTACTCTGAGATGGGAAACTCTTGAGTTTTCGGTTACAGAACAGCTGAATTGTGTTAGTTTACTCAACTCTAAGTAGGTTGACTCTGAGTTAAGCGTATGCACCATGACTATGAAAAGTCATGATCAGCAGAGCACCGAGTTACGATTCACCATGGCAACAGCTCCCGCCAAAAGGCGTCAGTGTGCGTACTTCCGTCAATGCGTAACTTTAACTCTTAATAACTGTCAATAACTTAATAACTGTTATAATATCAGAGGTGAAAACTGTAAATTATTGAACATATTCATTTTAATGGTATCCCACGACCACAAAAAAGTAAAAATACGGAAAAATGAAACAAGAACGTGCAGCAGCTAAAAATGAAGCATAAAACACAATTAAATCAAAGTAAAGCTTTAAGCATGAAAGGTTCATATGTGTGGGCTTAATGACTTTACAAACATTTGACATTAAATATCATTCAATGTCTATTTCAATGCGCTGCAGCTTTTCCCACATAGTTAAACACTCTTTTCACATAGTTAAATATTCTCTAATCCAACCTGTTGCATTTCTTAATTAGAGTAATACAATTAACTACTGACTTGACGACAGCAAGAAGGCTGAGGGAGAACCAGCACCACTGACAGATGAAGAGGAGGTGGTCAAGTATTGGAAGAATTCTCAAATCCAAAAGTAAAAATAATACATTTTGCTTTTGTATTAGGAAATAAAGCCCGTTTCTGAAAGAGAGATAACTTATACTCAGAGTCAATTACCGTGGTAACTTACTCCGTGAACTGTTGAAAACTCTGTTCTTCTAAAGTAGAAAACTCAGAAGAGAAGACCAGGAGACTTATTGGATTGTCAGCAGAATTTCTTTATTCTATGACATGTCTTGTTGTCTGTAGTCATCGAAAATCTCATCTTAAGTCATTTTACAGGGTATCTTTATAGGCAGAATTGGAGGAGGGACTTTTGGAGGTTGAGACAAAAACATAAAAGAAAGCAAACATCTGAGGGAGGCGTTAGTTCGTTACGGGAAGCTTCCGTGGTCCAATAAACCCTAACGAATCCACGTCTGGCCAGGACAAAGGTTGAATCTCTCAGTAGTCTGACTCATTGATCTTACCATTATCATAGAGACAAAAAGCACAGCTGTCCCAAGCCCAAATGGTCAGGAAACGATCTCAAGCACCTTTGCCCCTCTTAGTCAGGAATAAAATTTGTAATCCCACAATTCCCGTTTGAGAGTTCTAATAACTCTCACAAAATACAAATTTAGACACTTAAAAGTTAATTCTTGTAACTTGTAATCGTTACAGGCACATAGTACATGTTCTGTGTTGCTTATATGTAATTGCATGCTGACACAGAAAACAAAACATGCAATTGGGGTCCGTGAAGTTCTTACGGTAATAATCTCTTCTGGTTGGAACTGTCATTTCCTCGTGAGAGGCGGGCGTCATTTGCTGCAAGAAACACTTGATATGCGGATGCATAGATAGTACGCAAGTAGGAGAAACAAGAGCAGAATTGCTATTTCCTTGATCCACAGCCAGGGTTTACCTAACAAGTTTCGAACCATGAAGAATTATCTTCAGTCATCTGGTGTAATTTTGCTGAAAGACCAAGAATGTCTTGTTGGATTTTGTTCAAGTTCTCGGTTGGATCCATTAACCCGTGCAGCATTCAGGACCGATAATGGTACAGGCTCCCCTTGTGTTGCAAGAATGTAATCCAAGGCAACTCTGTTCTGTAAGATCATCATCTTGTGCGAGGCAAGAGTGTCCTTGATGTTGCCCAGGGCCAAAACCGTATCATTGGCCAATTTCTGTACAGAATCCGACAGGCTTCTGACTTGATCGAGAGCCTGCATGACACCATACGATGGGATTAATGCTCCAAGAGTTCTTGACCACCACGTTTGTACACAAGTGAGTCCTGGAATGCAGCCATCTTTGTTGGTAGAAGCTGAATTTTGTAGATGTGGAGAACTTGAGGTGGAGTGTGTATTTTCTCTGATGGCTGGTAGGACATAAACCAGGGTGCACCTGCCATTGAATTGGCTGGGTAGGATGCTGTAGACAGAAGTTCCACATAACCACAAAGTGCCAGTCGGTGGAGGAATCATACACCACTGATTTATGGCAAAAGTTTCGTAGGGATGGGTTCCCGTAGAGACACTCTTTTAAATCATTCTCCTCTTTCAGATTTGATGTAGTAACGTACACATCGAATTCGGTTCTTCTTTCAATCACAAAGCTGCAACATTCATGAGGAATTTCACCCAGTGTAGTCGATGCTGGAGCATGATTTTCCATGCACCAATAGAACATCCTTGGCATGAGTAGATCTGTCATGATGGGAGTAGCTGAAGTTAGGTTGCAGGATGGTAGTCCAGGAATGCAACACGAAGAAGCTGGAGGAATTGTTACGTTGTGACATGTATCCTTGTTGTATAATCCACTGGTATGATGATCGAATAAGGTACACGTATCACATTTTGAGATAGGGTGTGCCACCCATGGGATTCCTGCTCCTACTGAAGGTGCGTATCATGCAAACGTTCTTTCCAGCAAACAAGGCATTTCTTGACATATTCATCAGCTCTACGAATATGTTGTTTCTGGGGTCTACACTTTGCGTGATGTCCATGATGGTTAATAGTACGAAAATCTTGATCATGTTGATGGATGACTGAAGTTCCGTATGTGAGTCTATGCGTTGTGTATTTTTTTTTTTCTTGTGTGATATTTGGCTCGGCAATGGGTCTAGTTGTTTTCTAGAGGTTGTGGCTTCATCCGCAGGTGAGAAGGGTGGTGCATATGGATCTCAGGACAGCCATCAAATGGTATCTGCACAGAGGAAGAAAGAAACACAAACAAGAGAGACCAACGGCACAGAGCAGTATTTGTAGAGTCTGCAAACATTAGGGTTGTATCCTCTGTTCAAAATATAGTCTGCTATGGTTGTTCCTTCTTTCCTATTTCTCAATTCCTGCGACACCTAAAGAACAGTGAGGAAAGGATGGACTAATGGAGGGAAAAGCCTATGAGGAAATCTTCACATGAGGGTTGGCCCCGAAGCCTGTTGCTTCGGTTCTTCCCTGGGCTCCTCACTGGTTCTTGTGTCTGCCCTATCCTATCCCTGCAGGGGAGGAACAACCTTACAATGTGACACATGAGTCCAAGTTTTCCTTCCTGACACAATACTGCAGCTGCTGTAATCAACATCACTTGATGTGGTCCATTACCACTTAGGCTCTAATGGCTTGTTTTTGAATGCCTTTATCATGACCCATTGACCTGGGACGATTGTGTGTCCACCTTCTGGTGGAGTCTGCCAACACGACTCAACTCTCTCTTTGGCACTCTGCACTGCCTTTGTGAGGTTTTCACAGTAGCGATCAGGGCATCAGAAGCAATGTGCACATCAGCATTTCTAAGATCAATCACACCTGGCATCTGCATTGGGCGTCCAGTAATAATCTCATGAGGGCTCAGTCCTACTGATCTGTTAGGTGATGCTCTCATACTACACAGTACTGCGGGCAGTGCTTCAACCCATGGTACTCCTTCCTGATGCATTTTGCTTAGCCTGGTTTTAATTGTTCTGTTTGATCGTTCAACCTGTCCTGGTGCTTGTGGCCTATAGGGACAGTGAAGGTTCCACTTAATCTTCAACATTCTAGACACTTCCTTGACTACCTGTCCTGTGAAGTGGGTACCTTGATCTGAGTCAATGCAATCTGGTAATCCCCATCTGGGAATGAAATCAGTGACAAGACATTTAGCAGTATGTGCAGCTGTAGCACGCCCTGTTGGATAAGCTTCTACCCATCTTGAGAACTTGTCTATTACTACCAAAACGTCAGTTTTCCTTTACAAGGGGCAACGATATGTAATCAACTTGCAGGTGACGAAATGGTCCTGGTGGAGCTGGTGTATGCGCTGCTGGTGTAGTGGCTGCTGGTACATCATTATTTTTCTGACATGTAACACATCTCTTGACTGTTTCAGTGGCTGCGTTTCTGAATTTTGGATTCCACCATTGATTTGAGAACCTGTGATTCATCGTTGCTGGACCACTATGACCCAAACTGTGTATTTGTTGAGCCAAATATGGCAACAGTGATTCGGGAGCAACATACTTTCCCCTTTGGTCCAGCAGCGGATGAATCCACAGTGGCTCCTTTGTCTAACCATGTCCATGCTTCATATAGAGGAACGTCTTTATACAGATCAACGATTGATTCAGGAGGTAGAATTATCTTCTGTGCTGTACTACCTGAACACACTTGTACAGTTGCATAGAAACAAGCCTGTTTAGCTGCTACATCAGCAAGAGCATTACCTTTAGCTTCCGTAGTATTAGTTGTGAGATGTGCTTTCACTTTGATCACCGCTAATTTCTTTGGGAGTTTCATGGCAAACATTAAATCTTTCACTAATCCAGCATGCTTAATGGGGATCCAGCAGAAGTTAGAAATTTTCTGGTTTGCCAAATGACACCAAAATCATGAATTACCCCAAAAGCATACCTGGAATCTGTGTAGATATTTGCAACCCGATCCTGAAGCTAGCGTGCATGCTCTAGTTAAGGCTACTAGTTCTGCAGCTTGAGCTGAAAAATGATCTGGAAGGCGACCTGAAGCAACTACTTCAGTAGTGGAAGTTACTGCATATCCTGCTCGTCTGTTACCTTCAATAACTTGAGCTGAACCATCAACAAACAACTCCAATTCTGCGTTCTCTATGGGAGTTTCTGCTATTTCACTTGTCGCTGCATATGTAAGCGTAACACAATCATGAGTCATTTCGCCTTCATCCTCTAACACAAATTCAGTCATTGCAGACATCATACATGAGGATGGGTTCGTGACTGGTGCACGCTGTATAACAATATTCGGGGCTGTGAGAGTTGCTAACCAATTTCCCCAACGGGAGGAGGTGACAGAAGTGACTTTTGCTTGATTCATTAGTGCGGACACTGTAATTACTGTAATTTCTGCACCTGTATCAAGCAAAAAATCAATCTCTTTCTCTTTTATGCTACCTTTCACAAAAAATCTTTGGTCATTGTGTTGGATTACAGGGGAAAGGTAGCTACTCACAGCCCCAATAATTAGTTTTTTTTCTGGTCTTGTTGTGCTCTTAGAAGAGCCTGAACTAGCTGACCTAGAGTTTCAGTGGTCACTGGCGGAACTACTTCAGGGTTGTGTGCAGGCTGAGAAGGAGCAGAATTATGCATAGCATTTCTTTTACTATCTTGCAACTTCTTCCTACACTCTTTCTCCCAATGTCCTAATTTTGCACAGTATTTGCATTTGCTTTCTCTTTTAGACCATCTATTGTCTTGTTTCGTTGTGTTAAGCGTAGCTGCTGCTACTCTTACTTTTGCCTTGACATCAGCATCTCTTTCCCATGTAGCTAACCTGTCTAGGTTACTTCTGAGAGTTCTGTTAGACCAAGTTAGATCTAAGAATGGTAAAGCTTTTCTGTATTCGGCTACAAGGCCATCTGACCAGATACGAACCAGGGGTCCCTTGTCATTTAGCACACTTTCAGGGTCATCAACAATTCCACTGTAAATTACAGCTGACTGACAAAATCTCTCAGTATATTCACTCACAGTTTCTTCTTTCCTTTGCACACAGGCAGTAATTCTAGACCAATCTATTTTGGGTCCTAAGATATTCTTTAGGATTTTCAAAATACCTTCTCTTAAATCACCCTTACTGGCATTTCGCAGTTCAGAAGTAACAGCAGATTCAAAACTGTTGAATTCAGATTCAATTAAAATTTGTGACATCAACTGCGTGACTTCTGTCAACGACATGTCATAAAGACGCATTTTACTGATCAATGTTCTTCTAAATTCAGAAAAATGTGTGCGTGCTGACGGTAAACTTTGAGATAGTCTCTTTATATCTTTAGGACCTAAAGCTTTGGCAACAGTTTGTATTTGCACAACAGAAGAATTGAGAGGAACACTATCAGTTTCCTCAATCCCCTGCGATCTTCTCCTCGCACCACACACATTGACTGAATTTACAGGCACATCAGTTACTGATTGGAGAGCTACATCTGTTTCAAAGAACGCTTGTAAATCAGGGTAAATGTTATCAGGCTGACTAACTTTCACATCAGTTTTTGCTGCAACTTTCTTGAGGTTCAATTTCTTAGTCAAAGTGGATACTCTAGCACGGAGTTCATCGTTCTGTTTCTCTAGCTCTGAGTTATGCTGAGACTGTTGTGTCGCTAGCGTTACACTGAATTCTCTGTGACAACAGAGAATGCCTTTCACATTGTTCTTACGAATACTTGCTCCTAGTACCTTTTTACACTCATCTACCGACCAAGTCTTGTCTGGATGAATCTCATATTTCATGTTAGTTCTTGTCTAACTTTTTCAGTGACTATTAGGTCCATTTGTTCCCCTAACAGTGTTTTGAATTCACTATCTGACCACAGAGGAGTCGCAAGACCACTCTTTTCTGTGGTTGGAATCAGCTTAGCATTCCTTCTGACCATTTTGCAAGTTTCTTCTGTACCACACTAAACAAACACTAAACAAAAAAAAACAAAAACAAAAACTTCTCTGATCAACAGAGGGTACACTTTGTTAAAAAAAAGCTTAACTATTGTTAACTTTCCAAATTACCAACACTTCACACTTAACTTCCCTGCCTGACACAGAGGATAACTTATTTTTAGCACGTAATGCCAAAAATCTTCCCTGCCTGAAAGAACAGAGGATATATTTTCATCTCTAAAATAAAAACTTTAGAGGATAAACTCTTCCCTGCCTGAAACAGAGGATACACGTCCCTGCCTACAAGAACAGAGGATAAACCAAAATTATTAGCATGAAATGCTAACCTTCCCTACCTGAAACAGAGGATAACTTTTAGTTAAACAAACCCTACAGATGTATGTTAACTCTTCTCTGGCGGCACAGAGGATACACTGGTCTTAGGTTCTTTTGGATTAGAGACAGCCACTCACCACAACCCTTTTGGTTGAGAGAAAATTCAGTCTGGGAATCCTTGTTCAGCTTGAAGTTTCGCTGGATTCCAAAAGATGCAGATCTTTGTTTGAGCTTGAAGTTTTTCAGGTGAGGAAGCTGGAACTCTATCCGGTCATGGCACCATCTGTTGAAAACTCTGTTCTTCTAAAGTAGAAAACTCAGAAGAAGACCAGGAGACTTCGGATTGGATTGTCAGCAGAATTTCTTTATTCTATGACATGTCTTGTTGTCTGTAGTCATCGAAAATCTCTTTCTTAAGTAATTTACAGGGTGTCTTATAGGTATTTTTGGAGGAGGGACTTTTTGGAGGTGGAGACAAACATCAAAAAAAAGCAAGCCTCTGAGGGCAATAAACCTAACGAATCCACGTCTGGCAAGGGTTCTTTGAATCAACATCTGTTACCAGACTTCCCGTGGTTCTAATCTCATCAACATAATCAAATGCATAGACACTAATTCAATCAACCTAAAACGAATCCACGTCTGGCAGGGGTTCACACAAATCAACGTCTGGCAGTCAACATGACTTGATTGAGACAAAGCACAGTTATACATTGAGTCAGGACGTGGATAATAAGAATCTAAATTAAACCATTTAAATAGAATTTGTAATCCTTCAGAACCTAACCTGGTCGGGAGCAGGTTTTCTTCGGTAAACCTTTTTATAGTTTTAGCGAGGTTTAAATGCCTAATTCAAACTGCAAAATTTATTTTCTTACTGAGTATTTTTTGTCTTATTTCAAGTACAAATATCTAAAAATGTCAAATTATATATGAAAAAATTGTCAATATTTAGTCTTGTTTCCTGGGGGATTTTCTTTTTTAAGTGCATTTTACATAAAACAAGTAAATTTGTCCGCCATTGGGTAAGAAAAATAATCTTAATGCAAACGGAAACAAGAATCTGTTTAATGTCTTACCCCATTGGAAGATAATTAGCAAAACTGGAAAAATGCACTTTAAAACATCGGAGATGCAGAGCACATTATAAGTCCTGTATGCAGATTTTAAGGAAAGTGTGCATCGCTCTCATACTCATTCTGATCATTTGTCCAGGGCACAAATCCATCAAAGAGGAGTTTCACAGGACTGTAGGTCAGTGGTGAAAAAATCGGTTTAAATGAGGCTAATCTGATAAATGATGTTCACTTGATAACATCTTTCTGTGACATCTGGAAGTAACGCTGAATTAGCCACCTCGTAAAATATGTACGGATTGCCGTGAGATCGTGCAGGAATTAATGTGGTTGGATGCATTGATGACAAGCATATCTCCACCATCATCGAATCTTCTGAAAATGAAACTAATTACTGTATGGAATGGAAGGATGCCAGATGGAGGGGTAGAACAAGCCGTAACCACCTCCACTGCTGTTAAATAAACAAATTATTCACTTTTTTATCATCTTTATTTCCTAATACAAAAGCAAAAATTATTCTTTTTACTTTTGGATTTGAGAATTCTTCCAATACTTGACCACCTCCTCTTCATCTGTCAGTGGTGCTGGTTCTCCCTCTGCCTTCTTGCTGTCGTCAAGTCAGTAGTTAATTGTATTACTCTAATTAAGAAATTCAACAGGTTGGATTAGAGAATATTTAACTATGTGAAAAGAGTGTTTGACTATGTGGGAAAAGCTGCAGCGCATTGAAATAGACATTGAATGATATTTAATGTCAAATGTTTGTAAAGTCATTAAGCCCACACATATGAACCTTTCATGCTTAAAGCTTTACTTTGATTTAATTGTGTTTTATACTTCATTTTTAGCTGCTGCACGTTGTTGTTTCATTTTTCCGTATTTTTACTTTTTTGTGGCCGTGGGATACCATTAAAATGAATATGTTCAATAATTTACAGTTTTCACCTCTGATATTATAACAGTTATTAAGTTATTGACAGTTATTAAGAGTTAAAGTTACGCGAAGTACGCACACTGACGTCTTTTGGCGAGCTGTTGCCATGGTGAATCGTAACCCGGTGCTCTGCTGTTCATGACTTTTCATAGTCATGGTGCAGCGCTTAACTCAGAGTCAACTTACTTAGAGTTGAGTAAACTAACACAATTCAGCTGTTCTGTAACCGAAAACTCAGAGTTTCCCATCTCAGAGTAACTCAACTCTGAGTTCAAGTTTAAACTCAGAGTTGGTTGAACCTCCTTATTGAAACGGCCCCTGGTGTCTGCAGTCATGTGCTGATCCATTGTCTTTCGTGTGTCTTTCGTAGAGTGTGTCATGTTTGACTGTGCACCAGTCTTCTGTCTGCCTGCCTGCCTGCCTGCTTGTTTTTTTCCCCCTCAGGGTGTTTTTTTTCTTTTGTTTAATTTTATTATTAAAACCCTGATTCCTCTGCACTTGAGTCCTCGACCTCATCTCTCTCGTGACAACCTTAAGAGCAAATAATACAGCCAAATTAAGAGCAGACTTGGATAAACATGAACTAGTTATCCAGCCCCTAGTGTAAATATTACAGTAAAAAAAAGATACTTTGAACAAATTAGTTATAGTCAAGTTTATTTGTTTTCTTCAATTATATTTATGGTTTGGTTCGAAACTTCAATGTTTTAATGTAATATCAATTGAAAATATTTATTTTCCCAAAAACAAAACATTCATATTCAAAGCTTATTTATCATAAAGATCGTATTTAATCAATGTCATTGACATGCATACAGTATATATGCACCAACATCCACAACACATACAGGTGCATCTCAATAAATTAGAATGTTGTGGAAAAGTTCATTTATTTCAGTAATTAAACTCAAATTGTGAAACAATGCACACAGACTGAAGTAGTTTAAGTCTTTGGTTCTTTTAATTGTGATGATTTTGGCTCACATTTAACAAAAACCTACCAATTTACTATCTCAACAAATTAGAATATGGTGACATGCCAATCAGCTAATTGACTCAAAACACCTGCAAAGGTTCCCTGAGCCTTCAAAATTGAAAATTGAAATTGAATAACACCTCAGATGAGCCACAAACTGATCACCTCCATGCCACGCCGAATTGAGGCAGTAATTAAAGCAAAAGAAGCCCCTACTAAGTATTTAGTGCATATACAGTAAATGAACATACTTTCCAGAAGGTATGGAAAATGTTTTTTCTTATGAAGTATTCTAATTTGTTGAGATTAGAATTTGTGAGTTTTTGTTAAATGTGAGCCAAAGTCATCACAATTAAAAGAACCAAAAACTTAAACTACTTCAGTCTGTGTGCATTGACTTTATTTAATACAGGAGTTTAACAATTTGAGTTGAATTACTGAAATAAATTAACTTTCCACAACATTCTAATTTATTGAGATGCACCTGTATTATGTGCAATTGAAGTGTAGACTAAGTATGCAAGTTAGATAAATAAGTGTATAAGTGTATAAATAGTGTGTGTACCATAATTATTGTCAAGTGTTCATGAGATGGATTGCCTGAGAGAAGAAACTGTTCCTGTGTCTGGCCTTTCTGGTGCTTAGATGGGAACAGTTAAAAGAGGGAGTGTGCTGAATGTGAGGGGGTCCAGAGGGATTTTGCCAGCCCTTTTGCTCACTCTAGATAAGTAAAGTTCTTGGAGAGTGGGGAGGGTTGTACCAATGATTCGCTCAGCAGTCTAGACTACCCTCCGAGTCCGTAGCCTTCTGTGGTTAGATTTGGTAGCTGAGCTGAACCAGACATTTATTGATGTGCACAAACTTAGACTCAAACAAATAGCCATTTAAATGCTTACAGGAATCTTTGGAAAGCCAATGCAATTTTGCTTAGATTTTTACTTCCATAATTCTTTAACAACACTTCACTTCAAATTCCTGTTTGATGACCCATCCTTGAGACTCAGTTAAGCACTGCTTGAAGAGGACTGATGTTCTTTTGGATTACTCTCTTCTAGACAAGAGTCAGAATCCAGTGGAACCTGATGGAATTGCGTAGACTTGCATTTGGCCTTTTGTTGTCATTATGAGTGAAAATCTTTTTAAAGTTCTTGCCATGGAATTCTGCCAAATAGTTTTCTGTATCAGGACAGCACAATAAGAAAGTCCGGTACCCCCGTGTCATTCTCTTCAGAGTTCAGCATGATAGCCGTTTGGGGGAAACAGGGTGTGGTGCACAAATGTTTAACACTCTGCAACCTATTCACATTTGCAATCAAATAGGCAGCAAATAGTCTAAAAATGCCAGAGCATAAGGTGTTTCTGTGGTGGGCAGCTGAAATCATGAAAATCCAAGATCTATAGCAAAGTTTTTTTTCTGATTACGTTTCCTATATCCTAGTTGGTGATGGACAGAGTTTCTGAAGTTCCTCAAATTTCTCACTAGGAACACAGGTCCTTATGTTTGATTCTGTGCTCGACTTTTAGCCATGCACTTTTCCTTTGCGCCATCCATGGATGCTGAAATGATGCAGCGTAAAACCTTCTAGTAGGAGATACTGAGATTTGCTTTTGAAAAGAGGCATCTGTTGGCATTTGAGACTCAAACTAATGGTCATTTAAATGTGTGAGGCATTCACATTCAGTGGTAGCCTGTGTTACATTGAAGACTGGGTTAGTATCCATCCCATTGGCTTTTACAGTAATTACAGAGACAGCCTCATGCGATTAATCACAATTAAACATTTTAATCGATTGACAGCCCTAATATATATATATATATTACTGTCTTTGTACTGAGGCTCTCTCTCTTATCTAGATTTTTTTTGCAGATGTTTGTTTGCTTTTTTAATTGTTAGTAGTGTTTTATCTTTTGTACGCTGCATCTTTTGTCAGCACTTTCATTCAATGCTTCCTGTGATTGTCTTTAGGTTTGGCTCACAGCCATGAAAAACAAACTAAAAACAGCTACATTCTTCTGGCCTGGATCCGATGTAAAAGTCAATGGACATTTCCCAGATTACTATGTGAAGTATAACAGGTGGATATTTACAATACCTGATTTTTTTACTGTTATTAACAGGATTTTAAGGGCTGTAAGGACTGACTATAATTAACATCTAAAAATAGCTATCAAGAGCAAGAGCAACACTTCATATTACACTAAATATGAAAGTTTGAAGCAGGTTACATAGGTAATGGCTCTGCTCAAATCAATAGAAGACATTTGGGATTTTAGAAACAGCCATCAAAAATATATTCAATTTTGAGCCAACAAACTAGTTAAAATGGCTGATATAATTTGTATTTTTTTAGGAGCATCCCCTTTGAAAAGAGAATGGCACAAATCTTTGAATGGTTGCATTTACCTGAAGGAGAAAGGTAATGCTTTTTTTTAAATGTATATTTATTTATTTTTAAATGACTGTTTTGGTTTGATTAAAACAGTAACTTGCGATTGTTACTGTAAATAGCTATTTCTACCTTATTTAGCTCATTACAAATGTAAATTAATGTATCAGGTTGATTCACTGGTGTTAAATACAATTTTTGACTTGAATACAGTAAGTTTATTTAGATGTTTTTTTTAAGGTTATTTAATAATTTACAGTATATTCACACTGTTTTAGGCCAGACTTTTACACCTTATACTTCGAAGAGCCTGATTCTGCAGGTCATCGACATGGACCAATGAGTAGCCAGGTAAATTGAAGACAAACCACATGTGGAAATAATTGACTAACTTCACTGTCAGTTTAGTTTGGGGGCAAATATCTGATTTAGGATATGACACATTAAATGAACACAATCATTGTTATTTTTTTATTTATTTTTTTTTGGGGGTGTTAGCACTATTAAACTGTTCATAATCAGAATTAATTCCCCTGCTTTGGATTATACTGATGACATTTTTGCAATTCAAATCATGACGGATTTTTGCATTGCAGGTCATTGAGGCTTTACTGAATGTCGACAGGCTTATTGGGATGTTGATAGAGGGTCTCAAGGAAAGACAGTTGCACAGATGTGTCAACCTGGTTCTGGTCTCTGACCACGGTTAGTACTGTGTGTCTTTTCTTTACACTAATTCCTTTAATTTGAACATGAGCTCAAATTTGAATCGAATGTGTATTGGCAACAGCTACAGTATAGTTGTATGTCAACTTAAAGGGGTCATATGACGTTGCTAAAAATAACATTATTTTGTGTACTTGGTGTAATGCAATGTGATTATGCGGTTTAAGGTTAAAAAAACACATTATTTTCCAAATACTGTACATTATTGTTGCTCCTCTATGCTCCACCTTTCTGAAACACGCCGATTTTTACAAAGCCCATTGTTCTGAGAAGCGAGGCAGCTCTGATTGGCCAGCTATCCGGTGCATTGGGATTGGGCGAATACCTCAAGCGTGAGACGGAAATGTTACGCCCCTCACCGTATTGTGATGCCGTGTCCTGGCGAGATGACACAAAAACAATAAAACCCATAATAAACGAGGCATTTGATGCATCCAGTGGGGACATAATTGCTGATTATAATGACTTATACTGTCTTTTTACATTACAATGTCTGCATTTGTGATCAGAGAAACAACAAGCACTACTCTACACAGCCCAAAACCTGCGTTTGAATAGTCAGTGGCAGAAACTTACTTACAATGCTGTGAGTCAGAAGCATCGGACTGTCCTTGCAAAGTTGTAATTGCACCACTTTATAGAAACAGCCTTTGTGCAAGCCAGCATTGTAGGCTACTCTTCCAGGTTCAGGAAATAGTCCTCCGTAAAATGCGCTGTACACACTTTAATACTTGTTGAAATGTTGAACTGTTCTGGAACATTGTTGTAAATACAACTTAACCACTAATTTCTAGTTGTCTTCTTTTGGGAGCCCAAAAAACGTACTTTAGCTTTCACAATGAAACACAGCGTCTCCAGGACATGGCGCCGGCGGCAGCAACAATACTACAGCGAGAATAATAGTCCCGCCTTCTTTCATTGCGTATACATTTGCGCGGTGATATGCAAATCTTCCCACTCTGTGATGTAGGCATTAAAACAAAGTTGAAAAACAATTCAACACCAATAACTCAAGAATCATGTAGTAGTAGTAGCCCTTTATTGTCACTAGTACAAGTACCAGCGAAATTAGCCATCAACCTGTCCATACATACACAACATACATATGACAACGGGGTAGACAGAACAGGAGACAGGGTATTTAGAAAAATACAGCTTTTACATGAGGAGAGAGAGGAGGAAAAAAAATTAACCCCCAGACTATGCTCCATTTGGAGTACAGTCTGAGAACAGAAAAAAAAACACCTCAGCACAAAAGCACATATACCATAAACACATGACTTGCAACAGGGGGAACATATCCAGCTCTGGCAAGCAGCCATCCGGTCCAGTGCCATTTATTTCGGCGCCGGTCAACAGACCTGCTCGCCCTAGTGGCGGTGCAAAGCGTTTTACAGAGGCAGTTGAATGGGGGAGGGGAGTAATGTCCGTAGTCGGGGGAGGGAGGAAGAGATTCCCACTCCATCGCTCTCTCAGGGTGGTTA
Source organism: Gymnocypris eckloni scoliostomus (assembly GCA_027564155.1). Classification (NCBI taxonomy): domain Eukaryota; kingdom Metazoa; phylum Chordata; class Actinopteri; order Cypriniformes; family Cyprinidae; genus Gymnocypris; species Gymnocypris eckloni. The sequence continues at coordinate 14,004,028 of CM050412.1, read as the reverse complement.
TCCAGACGGCCTTGGCCAAGGCGCCGGGAGCCAGAAAGATAAGATTAAATTGTTGTGACTTTGGGGCGAACAGCTGCAAAGCGCAGCTCATTCTCTTTGTCCATTCTGATCTCTGAAATCACCAAGTTTCACTTCCAAAGCTGCGAGTTTCATCATGATGGTATCCATATTCCGGTTTATAGTCTCAGTCTCATTGCTGACCGCTCTTCCCACAGCTTCAATCAAAACGGGCAGCCTTGTGAGACTTTGGACAGCTGTTCCCGTCTTCTGAATTTTTCGATAACCCAGGGTAAAGCCTAATCCAAACAGCAGAATACCTGTTATCATGGTGCGAAAAGGTAGATATCCTCAGCGTCCTCAACGGAAAGAGCCGCCAGACACACGATTTGCCACCTCTCCACGCATCCCTCGTATATCCGGAACGTCCGTCAGGACAAACAGGTTCCCCAGAACCCAGACTTCTCGTTGAGAAGATGGTATCAATCGCGCTGAGAGACCAGTTGATCAAATCCATAATTTTCTAGTTTGGAGAGCCGTGCAGAAGGAGTCTCTTCAATAGATAGAGGAGACGAGACAGCAGAAGCAAGCAGGGAGGAAAAAAAAGGGTAGGGCGGGGAGTGAAATCTAAGCGACTACCTCTGTTGAGTGCCAAACGAGATGTGGCAGGGCATCAATAACATCACAGGTTTTAAAGGGAATAAACCCGCTTCTGTGAACATTGCCGCCTCTCTACTGGACGAGCTTAATGTTTGTTATGCTTGTTTCGAGGCTCACAACACCGCCCACATAGAGAGCGCTCCCGCGACTGCTGCAGAAGAGGTGAGTCCACTCTCCATTTCCGTCGCGGATGTAACCCGATCCTTCTGATGGGTGAAAATACACAAAGCTGTGGGTCCGGATGGCATCCCAGGCCATGTGCTCCAAGCATGCTAATTCAAACTAGCCAGGGTTTTTACAGGCATTTTCAACCTTTCCCTCTCTCTGTCTGTGGTTCCCTCATGCTTCAAAAAATCCACCATTTTGTCCATACCAAAGAAAATTAAAAGCACATGCTTGAATGACTGGAGGCCCATTGCTCTGACACCCATCTTCAGCAAGTGTTTTGAGAAGCTCATCAGAGACTACATCTGCTCTGTGCTACCTTCCTCACTGGATCCGCTGCATATCGCAGCAACCGTTCCACAGATGATGCTATTGCCTTCAACCTGCACACTGCTCTCTCCCACCTGGAAAGTAAGAACACCTATGTGAGAATACTGTTTGTGGACTTCAGCTCAGCATTTAACACCATAATGCCTGCCACATTGGTTGCAAAGCTCCATACTCTGGTACTAAACAGATCTCTGTGTAGCTGGATCCTGGACTCCCTGACAGGCAGAAGTCAGGTGGTCAGAATGGCAACAATACCTAATCTCCCTGATCCACAACACTGGTGCTCCTCGGGGCTGTGTCCTCAGCCCACTCCTGTAGTCCATGTACACACATGACTAGACAGCCACAAACAGCTCCAACGTCATCGTCAAATTTGCTGATGATACAACGGTGATAGGCCTGATCACTGACAACGATGAGACGGCCTACAGAGAGGAGGTGAGTACCCTGACTAAATGGTGGCAGGAGAACCACCTCTAACTCAACATCGACAAGACCAAAGAGCTGGTGGTGGATTTTAGGAGACAGAGCAGAGAACACACACCCATCACCATCGACAAGACACCTGTGGAGCGGGTAAACAGCTTTAAGTTCCTCTGCGTTCACATCACCGAGGATCTCACATGGTCTGCTCACACAGATGCAGTGCTGAAGAAGGCACATCAGCGTCTCTTCTTCCTGAGACAGCTGAGGGAGTTTGGAATGAGCCCCAGCATCCTCAGATCCTTCTACACCTGCACTGTGGAGAGCATCCTGACCGGCTGCATCATCGCCTGGTTTGGAAACAGCACCGCTGGCAACCACAAAGCTGTGCAAAGGGTCATGCGAACTGCCCGCCACATTTTTGGTACATCATCAATGACTCCAGCCACCCGTCCCACAGACTGCTCTCTCTGCTACCCTCAGGAAGACGTCTCCACAGTATCCGATCCCGCACTAGCCGACTGAGTGATAGCTTTTTCCCTCAGGTTATCAGGCTAATGATCAGTCAGAACTAATACACCCTAACAGCATACTCCAACTTTACGGTATGCCATGTACTGCACTTTAACTTAACTCTAACAGTTCAAACTGGACTACACATTTACATTTATGCATTTAGCAGACGCTTTTATCCAAAGCGACTTACAGTGCATTCAGGCTATACACATTTTGTCAGTATGTGTGTTCCCTGGGAATTGAACTCACAACCTTTGCACTGCTAATGCAATGCTCTACCACTGAACCACAGAAACACACACACACGCTGCACTAATACAACAATCTATCTGCTACTACTGGATACCATCCAATGCACATCCATGACATTGCGTATCCAACTTATGTATAAGCTGTTGCACCTTCGCATATTATTGTGTGTATATATGTGTACATAATGTTGAATGTGTACATACGGTATATAATGTGTATTGATAACTGTATGTCTAATAGAACACTGTGTGTACTGAGAATATGTATGTGTATTTTGCACATTGTCATCTGTATAAGTCTGTAAGTATATACTGTCTATATGTAAATTGTTTCTGCACTGTCTGGAGCACGCTCTCATGAATTTCACTCTCCAAGGCACATGTGCTGTGGTGATGTGACAATAAAAGTGATTTGATTTGATTTGATTTTGGGGCGTGTTTAAATGAGCCGTTTTAGGTGGGTCGAGTCTTAACTTTTATAAAGAATATCTATTTGGTTCTGAGACTTTAGTGTTTGCAACTTCAGGGATCTCATCTATGCACAAAAAGCTTGTAACACTCCAAAGAGAAAGGAAAACTTGAAATCGCATCATATGACCCCTTTAAGTCAAAATTTGTTTGTATAGCACTTTTCACAATACAAAGTGGGTCTCATTCAATAATATGTTCGTACGTTTTTTTTCTTAACATTGTTCTGAAGTTAGTACATTTGGAATATTCTAAACGAGTGGTTGCATGAACAAAGTTAGTCATTTGCATAAAACATGCCTAAACTATCTCCATGTAAGAGCTTTCCGTACATGCTTTTATTTACAGCTTTTCATCACTATGGTTAAATGTGCCGCTATTTGCAGATACACTTTCACATATAGCAGCTTGTTTCTGATGCAGAATAAAACTGCATCAAAATAATTCTGACTTGTAAGATGTAAACTCGAAATTGTGACATAAAAAGTCACATTTATCTTTTAAAATTGCAGAAACAAGCTTACTCGCCCGATCCTCGAGCAATGCAAAGTGTGTCATCCTCACCAGTTCTCACAATAAACACCTTTTATACAGACCCAGATAACAGACCTCTCATTAGCCAGCTGTTCATATGCGTATATCTACGTTATTCAGAGAAATCTATACAGCTTTTCGTACACTTGTATATGATGGAAAGTATTTAAGATTAAATTAATTTGTATTATTTAATCATTTTATTATATAATTTATTTATGGATTATATAATACAATTAATGCAACATACTTCAGTATAATTATAGTCGTGTTAGGATGAAATATAACTTCTTAAGACTATTATAAGGCTTACAGGGTAAGTGGTTTTTGCAAATATTGTGGTTTGAGTTCCTATATTTTTTCGTAAATTTAGAATACATTTTATTGTGTATTTTTTTTGTGAATCTTACACACATTCGTACACATATTTCACACAAATTTGTTTGTACGCATGCTTAGTGAAGGAGACCCATTTTTTGTAAAGCAGCTTTACAGAAAAGTTATGAATGTTGATGTTGACAATATCTTCATGCTTTATATAACATAGTTTGCAATGATACAAGCAATTCAAACACTTGAGAATGCTGTATAGTTCATATTGCCCTATGTAAAAAATATCAAATCAGGCAGTTGAGATTTGCTTTCTGAAATGTATTGCATTGCTCCTGATACTGTACTGTATATGCAGAAAACGTTGGATATAATATATATTCAAATGCACATAGAATCTAAAAATATAAAATCACAAAAGTATATATATATACTGTATATATTATTTGTTTCTGATATGAATGTTTGCCAAATGCCACAGTCAGTCAGACATTAGTAAATATGTATTGCACTTATGTATTACCAGTTTTTATTAAAACAAATGCAGTCTGCAGTCCATTAACAGAATTAACAGAATCTGGTCATGTTTGTGCCGCTGTAATATTAGAAGAGACATTTTTTGTTGGAAAATTTGGATTAGACAGTGTTCATAAAGTGTTTATCTATTATCAATTTAAAGAGAAAAGTACTTCTCCACGCATAGTCACCCAACACTTGAAATAACATAATAAAAAACATAGCTAATTTTATTGCAGCCATGTTGCCTTATTTTATTTCATTATAGTTTAACTTGCTGTAGTGAAATAACTAAAACAAACAGAAAAAAAAACAATATAGGCATTTTAAACATTTATAAAAATAGCATACACACAACATAAATACTAAAACTTTAAATAAAAGCAGAAAATATATAAATAATAACTAATTAAAAATAATAATAGTGTCTCAATGATACGAAAATAACACCGGTTCCCACCAGTCTGGGTGGACACAGAAGTTCTTCAGCAGTGACTTCTTCTTGACGTGTGTCTTCATTTGTGATTGGGGCAAATTAAAGGCTTGTGGGATTGCACATGTGTCTCCTGACCTTGGAGCATGCCATGAGGCCTGCTAGCATGCTAATTTTGACTCTTGGGTTTTTAATTATTTGTGCTGCTCTGCCTTTGTGGTTGGAGTGATTGTGAATACATATTGAGCTTGCATGTTTTTTATGCGCTGGCTGAACTTCTGTTGCATCACTGATGTTTAATTAGAACTCGCTCAAGAATATAATGAAAGACGTGGAGGTTTGGCTGTAAGCCATACTGTCCGTAAATTATATGCTTTTTTGACTTTTCATCGAGTTGAATGTAATAATACTCTGTGAATTACTACAGTGAGAACATCACTTGGACTTTAATGTTTTTGATTCATAGTTTACCCAAAATGTACTCACTACTTTTACTTAGAAATAAATAATTAATTCTGGTTTGAGTAAATCATGATATAATTGTTTGGGTGAACTATTCCTTTTAGCACAACTGAATGAGCAATCTGTGAACTGTAGTTCATTTTGAATGCTTGATTTGCAGGGATGGAAGAAGCGTCATGCAAGAAAGCTGCGTATGTCTCCAACTATCTGGAAAACATTGATGACATAACTGTCATCCAGGGTCCTGCAGCGAGAGTCCGTCCCAAACATTTGCCTGATGAATTCTTCTCTTGTAAGCGAACAGATCATTACACGTCTTTGTATTTGAGGGTTTCTTCAACTATAGACACTTGTGAGTCACAGCAGTTGGTTTTATTATTAAAATTAGCAGGATTGTGGTATAAAGGTTGCATTAGCTATAAAATGGCTTATTGTTCATTTTTGCTGGTTTTCATATATCAATGATATGATATAATATATATCATATATCAATCTATTTGCTAGTTTTCAATATCTCTTGAACCATTTCAATATCTGTGTAATGGGACATTCAATTTATATAATTTGTTACACAAATTGCAGCTAATTTACACTTTGACCAGCAATTTTGTTTCTTGTGAAGTTTTATCAAAAGTTAGTGTACTTGTTGTGCAATCAAGAACTTGGGGTGAAATATGAAGCAAACTTTGGGGTCAGTAAGATCTTTTTTAAATGATTTAAAATAAATAAATTCAAACTTTTATTCTGCAAGGATCTATTAAACTGATCAATGGTGACAGTAAAAATGTTCATTTATGTAGATAAATTCTTCTGCAAATGCTGATCTTTTTAAGCTGCACAATTGGTTTTCACATTGATATAATATAATATGTTTTTGAGCAGTAAATCAGCATATTCAAATGATTTCTGAAGGATCATGTGAAGCTGAAAATGCTGCTTTGCATCACAGGAATAAATTTTATTAAATATACATTTAAATATATATAAACAAATGTATCATAATATTTCACAACTGGTCTGAAGTGACCATAGTTGAAGAAACCATTTATAAAAAGTGTTTTGTCTATTCAATTTAAGTCAAACAATCCATCTCTTCTCTTTTCCTGTATTCATCTGGCAGTTGATTATGAAGGTCTGGTGAAGAATCTTTCGGTACGACCCTGTCACAACATCCCCACACCTCAATTACAGACCATATCTTCCACTTAATCAAGTTGAAATCTTTATTCTGTCCTTTTTTCTTTCTGTGTTTGAAGTGCAGAGAATTGATTATGAAGGTCTGGTGAAGAATCTTTATCGACCCTGTCACAACATCCCCACACCTCAATTACAGACATCTTCCACTTAATCATGTTGAAATCTTTATTCTGTCCTTTTTTCTTTCTGTGTTTGAAGTGCAGAGAACCTGATCAGCCGATGAGGCCGTATCTGAAGGAGCATCTGCCCAAACGGCTTCACTTTGCCAGGAACATCCGTATAGAGAGAGCACATCTCTACATGTTGCCCGCTGGCAAGCAGCGCTGTGAGTTTGAGTTTTAACATAGTGTAAATAGTATCTATCGCTGTTTACACTTAGAGCAAATAGCTGCTCTAAATGTGTTTAAATACACATTAACCAAGTTTATATATTTACCATCAATTTCTTAAATTTTATACATTTTAACTAACTGAATATTTCTTGTTTTATAAGTAGCCATATTTTAACCATGTTCTTAATTTTTACTGAAAAAAAATTACGCTGATTCTAATTAGAATAAATACATTTAAGAAAACAAATACATACACACACACACACAACACACACACACACATATATATATATATATATATATATATATATATATATATATATAATCACATCGATGCTAATAATGACAATATATTATAATTAAAACAAATAATTGATGCGTAGAGAAATGCATCATATTAAATGTAGTTTATGCTAAAACTGTGTAATCCAAATAGATATTTTATTTGCAATGCATAAATTGAACATCTAATAAATAATTGTAAAATATATTTGAGTGTATAATGAAAGAATGTAATATCCCTAAAAAGTATTAATGCGTCTATAAATCCAGATGAGTTTGACCTATGGACGTTTTTGATAATTAGGCAAACTTGTCTGTTCTTAAAAGGTAACTAGAATTTGATTGAAGGCATTTGAAGTTTTTTTTATCAGCACTCAAACTGGCAGTATTTCACAGTAATTTTCACAGTATTTGTCTCCCACCTTGATCTATAGCAAACCAAGTGAAATGAAATACTGCAAGGGCGGCTTCCATGGTTCGGATAATGTCTTCAAGAACATGCAGGTTGGTGTTTAAAACTATTTCATATTCAAGGCACATGTCTTGCATAATAAAAGTAAATAAAACAAGTTACAAACTCATCTTCATAGCAATGCTAAAGCAGATGTTTTCTTATCACCGTGTCAAAATGTGCAGTTCAAATACCTTACTAAATAAATGATTTAAAATACATTTTCAAGTAAGACTTTTGATTTGACATTATTACAAAGTGAACTTTTAAGAAACATAATTATGAAAGTGCCCTCAAAGTATATTTAGTATATTTAGTAAGTATATTTCTTTTGAAGAAGAGTTTGGTTGGCAGTTGCCAAACATCAGTTCTCCATTACTTCACATGGCATTTTATTCTCTTTCAGCTTCACTTCCACATCATCAACATAAAACTTAACCACACAAATAGGCATTATCCTTTAAATCCAGATAAAATATTTCTTAAATCTGTCATGAACACCAGTAAACATTTCTTTCTCCAGTTTCAGCTTGATGCTCTGTTCAAAGGCTTCTATGCTGCAGTGTAATGAGGTTTAGTAGACCAAACATTTTGATGGGGATTATACTAAATTCTTATTAAAGTATCTGAGTAAATTTTCATGAAGGGGATTTTGAGCCCTAGAATCTTTCCACAAAAACTGAGAGAAATCTAGACATGCCCTTTAAATGAACTCTCGGCTATTGCATATAGCTTCTCTGTGCCAGATTCACACTTAGTTCCTTCAAACTGGAAGGTGTTCAGATTGCAGTTTTAAACACACGTTCAACCCACACGTTGGACCTTTGACAAAGTCTTGTTTATGTCTGTGACGTGTGTGAGTTTCCAGCCATCTGCGCCCCCTGGTCTATGTGGTTGTCTAGGAATTTCTTTGCATCTTATATGCTTAACAAAAACCTATTAGAGGAACTCTTATGAGGCAAAGGTCTAACTAGTTGAAGTAATTGCAGAAGCTAGTCACAACCACAGGGATGGTTATTATGACAAGAACTTTACTTTAGGCCATCTTAATAAAGTGAAATAGCCTGTTAGGAGGAATGAACATCATTTTCATCTTTGTGAGTCTGTGTCTAGGAAATGAGATCAGACTAGTTTCTAGTACTTAAATGTTTCAGCCAGAGGCGAGTGGAATGTGTGTCTCTCTGTGACTGCAAATCAAAATAAGTGCTTTTAGTTATTTTTAACTCTGGTCAGTGTTTTTGGAGCTGTCGTAGGTGGTTTGTTGTCATATCCAGGGGCCCCAAATAGTACTTGGACTCTAAAGGCGCATTTAAAGATGTCTAATTTTCATCACATTATATAACAAAATGTTAAGTGGCATCTGCAAACAAATAACCTTTTCTCATCTTCTCTTTTTTAATGAAATATTAGGCAAAATATTTGACAAAAATACAACTTTTTCAAACTTGAAGACAACCAAATGGTGTGATTTAATGAATGTAACTGTTTGCAGGCCATTTTTATTGGATATGGACCAGGTATCCATTCTAAGGTGAATGTGCTTCCCTTCGAAAACATTGAAGTCTACAACCTCCTATGTGGTAAGTTGATTTTTCTGTGAAGTATCATGAAAGTTTGAAAGAGTACCTTTAATCATATTTAATTGACATCCCTTCTCCGCTATTGACGTTTTTGGTACTGCATATATTCTTGTGTGCTTAATGCCCTTGTGAAAAATAACTCTTAAGCATACTTTTAAAAAGCGATATTAATTAATTTCAAATAAATTAATGTTAATTGCAAATAAAAAAAGTTTAAATTTATATTAAATGCAGTTAGCTGCTTTTTAAATCTCTTAAGTAGATCTTAAGTAATCTTTACTTTTAAATTCATATTTGCTTTCATTATCTTTTATTAAAGTGTACAGCCGAATGTACTGACAAGCATTTATAGTAAACTAAAATACAATGTAACTTCTATTGAAACGTGTATGTGAATACGTTTTTAAAAATACTCCTTTTATACACATGTAAAGTTGAAGTTGCAAATAGTGCATTTAGAATAGAATATATACATTTATAACAATTCACTTTAAATGTATTATCAAATAAGACACTGCCATTGAAATTACTGTATAATAAAGAAACATAGACATGAACGTGTCTTCTCATTAAGTACACTTAAGTGGCCTTTTAATTGATTAATATTATATTTTTTGCAAGTGCAGTTGTTTAAAATTTACTTTTAAGATTTGAAATACACTACAAATGCACATTCAATGCAAAGCGTATTTATTTTAATATGGTTGAGTAACTGCTGTTAAGAATGAATAAATGGGAAATTCATCCAAAATGTGCTGATGAATGCAGTCATGTACTGTGTTTGATTCCTTCTCTTAATCATTGATTTGGAACAAAGTGTATAATGTGTTATTTCAATTATGATGATTATGTTCACACATTCTTTATCACTAAAAGTTTCTAAATCTGGTAATATACATTATACTAATGGAATGTGAGGTCTTCAGCTCATATTGGTTTAAATCCAAGAGAAGTCTTGTGGTAAATTATGCAGGACTATGAGAGTATTTGTTTCCTTCACCATCTCCGTGGCAGCTTATTGTCTGACACCCCTGTTGGGAAGTTACATAGTTAGTGACGCGACTAAATTATCTAAAATAAATCCTTAGCTTTACAGACAAAAAAATGAGGTCATAATCAACACCTTTGTATAATAATCCATTCTTGTTAGAGAAGCAAGTCATTTACATTTCAGTGAATCACATTGTTAAATGAACCCATTCAATGATTTTACATCATTGTTTTGTTAGCAATCCAGCTACAGCATGATTGCAAGTGTGAACTTGCTTTTGTAAGACAGTTCAATAAACAAGATATTTTTATTACCTTAGTTACTGTCTGTTTCCTGTGGAGACCTTAAGGGAACATGGTGATGGAAATATCTTTTAAAACCTCTATAATTTCATAAACAAAGCCAAAGCATAATTAACTTGCTTGTGTCCAAGCAACAGACAGTATTAAACCTGTGTTCCTGTGGCTCAGTGGTTATAACATTGCATTAGCAGCGCAAAGGTTGTGGGTTCAATTCCAAGGGAACACATGTACTGACCAAAACAATTTTTTTAACCTGAATGCTCTGTAAGTCGCTTTGGATAAAAGCGTCTGCTAAATGCATAAATGTAAATGTAATCGTTCAATGCTGAATGAATTGCTGATTTTGAATGAATTGGTTAAGTGAATGATTCAGTGACTCACTTGTCGTCACCAACTGGTATAAAAATATAACTTGCAGAAAGGAAACTGGAATTGTTTTATAATGTAATATTTGTTTCAATAACTTTACAATTAATAGAATGCTGAGGTTAATTGTCAGACTTGTGTCCCTGTGTCTTGTGTTTCCACGTGCTCCCAGTGTTTCTACTCCCTTATTTGGTCCTTCCTGTTCCTGTCTTTGTTATTAGTTCATTAGTCTCCGTCTGTCTGTTCATTATGAGTTTATTTGTCCCCAGCAGTGTTTCCCTAATTATCTAGTTTCCCCAGTGTTTATAAGTCCTTTGATTCACTGCCTCTGTGTCTGGTCTTAATCGTCATGTTTGTCCTACTCCATGTTTCCCTGTGTTCAATACAATAAAGGATAATGTGTTTGATGAACTCCTCGCCTCTTCGTTCTCAACTCCCTATGGATTGTGACAGAAGACCGGACCAAAAAGTGAGCGGTGCCTTTTTCCCCCGTGTTTTGTTTTCCGTTTTTGAAAGGTTTCACCTTTTTTTCCTCACGGCATGGAATCCGCTGTTCGGTTCGCCGCCTTAGCTCACCTAGATCTCCCCTTTTACGAGTATTCCAGGGAATTTTTCAAACTTGCTGTGGTGATGACGGAGGATGACACCACCATCGATCAACTGTTCTGGCTCGGGGCCAATTACCACCGTCCCATGGACCTCCCAGACACGACTGGACTAAGATGGAGGGAAGGTGTCTTCCGGTGTCTGGGGAGTGTCCGGGCCGAGCCAGAACCAGTCAGCCGCCGTTCGTGGCTCTTGCAAGCCTGCTGCCGTTCATGGCTCACACAAAACCGGCGCAGCCTCCGTTCGCAGTCCTCGGCAGCACCCTACAGAGTCCGCTTCTCGGCAGTGCCCTCTAGAGCCCGCTCCTCAGCAGCGCCCACTAGGGTGCCCACAAAGTTTCCATGCCTCTAGAGCGTTCCCAAGAGCTCGCTCCTCCAGAGCGGCCCCAAGTGCCTGCTTCTCCTGAGCGGCAGACTGAAACTGCCTCTAATTTCCCCAAGAAAATGGGGAATGTTTTTCTTCGAGTAGGCATGGGCTGGTATGAGATTGATTATTATTAATTAAATTAAGTGCAGTCACTTAAGTAAGCCAAAACCTGCAGCACAACAATAATAAGAAAATAAATAAATGGCTCAAAATGGTTTTGGAAACATGCTCACTTTCTACACATTCATAATTAAGTTTGGTGTGGTGAGGTACGTGGATGTGTGTGTGCACATACACAAGGAGAGAGAGAGAGAGAGTGTGTTACACATACACACACACGCATGGTCTCTCTCCGTACAACTCTCTAGTGGCAAAGTTTGTTTTTTTAAATGTCATCATTTGAACAGATGTAATCACTGGCAGCAGGAGGCTTACATGTATAGAAGTGATACCAGCTAAATGTAATTATTGTACTAAATCGCAGAAACGTGGTACTTCAGTCAGCTATTCCCCGCTCTGTGAAGTAACGTGAGGAAGGAGACTAGTTGACATTAGCTAGTTAATTAGCCATATTATCTGCCTCGGTAGCAAGCCAAATAGTATTTACTTCAACACTGAAACAAATGGCGGGCGGGTGAGTCTCTGTCTTGATCGAGGGTGAAAGAGGGAGAAATTAAGATGACACAAATAGTTTATGTTCGACCTGGATGTATTTATTTAGCGATCGGCGCTAAATCGTCATGTGTACGGAACATCGTTGTTTACGGAACATGATAAGTCTACATTACCAGAAAAATTCCATATGGCAGACTTCGCGTTTTTTGACGAGGGAAAACGTTTCAGGGATTCATCTCCTTTGGCTATCATCATACACACAGGTGACTCTCACTGACTGCTGCTGCAGCCTCGCACCAAATGGAGAGGGAGGGGCCATGTGACTCGTGCGCTCTTCACTGCACACAGCTGAGGGAGTCCTGCACTTTCTGTCTTTGACGACACTGAAAAAACTGAGCATACCACAGGAACGGTATAGCAAAAAATGTTAGTGCTTTTGAAACCGTGACTTTTCCAGACTGCGGTATACCTGGAAACCGGTTATCATCCCATGCCTATGACCGAGTCCCCGAATTCGCCATTGGGTCCCGGAACGGGCCCCGCCCTGGAGGCTCCTGTCCTGTCTCCGTGTCCCTTGAGGCCTCCAGAGTAACACCCCACCCACCCCGTTCGATGTTGCATGGCGCGGGACGCGCCTTTCGGGAAGGGGGAGTAATTGTCAGATTTGTCTTGTGTTTCCACGTGCTCCCAGTGTTTCTATGCTCTTATTTGGTCCTTTATGTTCCTGTCATCGTTATTAGTTCATTAGTCTCCGTCTGTCTGTTCATTATGAGTTTATTTGTCTCCAGCAATGTTTCCCTAATTATCTAGTTTTCCCCAGTGTTTATAAGTCCTGTGATTCCCTGCCTCTGTGTCCGGTCTTAATCGTCATGTTAGTCCTATTCATGTTTGCCTGTGTTCAATACAATAAAGGATATTGTGTTTGATGAACTCCTTGCCTCCTCGTTCTCAACTCCCTACGGATTGTGACATTAATGCTGCTGCTGTCCAACCATGTTTAAAATGTTTGGTTAAAATATTGCTTTCCAGTGTAGTTTAGTAGAAATTGATCTGTTAAAAATCTATTAATGTAGCTGAATTAGCTACAGATATTTTATTTTGTATTGTGACAAGGGAAAAAAATGTAGGACAGGGAGAGTTCAAATGATTGAGTTATGACATTCTGATAAAAATTGCAAGGTCAAGTAAAATAAAAATGTAGCTAACTAATTTTTAAAGTGTAGATTGACTAGATAGACTTGATAAACTTAAAATTAACTGGACAGGCTGCTGTTTTAAAGCTTCTCCAACATTGTTACATAATATCTGTTTTTCTCACCCACTCCCCTGCTAAAAAAAATAATAGAAGCCCAATAGAAGTCCCAAGTCGATGGTGGCGTCATAGTGAGTCCCATTGACTGCCATTATATGACTGACAGCCTGCAGCAGTCCAAGTTAAAAATATTTGTTTGTGTTCTACTGAAGAAACAAACTCACCTACATCTTGGATGTCCTTGGAGTAAGCAGAAAAACATAAACTTTTCATTTTTGGGTGAACTATCCCTTTAACATAAAGACTGTTCTTACCAGTATTGACAAGAGCATGATTTTTGCATTGTATTGTAAGTAGTTTTGGTGAAAAGCATCTTCTAAGAACAGTGTATTCTCCTGTGTATGTCTCTTTAGATTTGCTGGGAATTCCTCCTGCCCCCAATAACGGCACCCATGGCAGTTTAAATCATCTGCTAAAGAACCCACCCCACAAGCCGGTGTACCCTGCAGAGCGCTCGGCACCATCGACATGTGCCCCTGTTAGCAGCTCCTTACAGGACCCTCACGGCTGCACCTGTGACTCCCTCACTGAGGCTGAGGTCAGCACATTAAAAAGAGTAAATGTAGAAATGGCTTTGGTAATACTTTTGCAACCCAGGCTCATTTAAATACATGCCTTTAAATAAATTTCTGCAACACTATTATTATGCACCTTACTGCACGTTTCACAGCAATTTCAAAGTGAAACGTCCAGTGAGTGGGCCTAAAACGCAGGTTCAATACGTGACCCTGGTACGTTTTTGTTACGTTTATATTGGCACGTATTGCTGTGTTTGTATTACGTTGCTTCAGGTACATATTGCGGTGGTTCATAATTAAATTGTTCGGGGGGTGGGGGGATGGGGCTGCTAAAAGTTAATGCTGTATTGTGTTGAAAATATCCCCTATATGCTAAAATTAGGCTTTATTAATCAAAACTGTGGATCTGCAAACCATGTTTTGTGTGAAAAGGAATACAAGTTGTCGCAGTTTTACTGTAGTCTAGTGTTTACTCTAGTGTTCATTTCAACTGGAAACTGCAGCGATTCGTGTGTATACTGTATAGGTGAATTTTTTTGAGGTTTGCAGAAATAATTCCTATGTTGCACTTTAGTATAGGGAACAATTCCCATTATTAACTAGTTGCTTATTAGTGTGCCTGTGTAGCAATGTTCAGAGTAAGGAAGGAAGAGGACTTTATTTATTTAATAACTCAAAATCACAAAACAAAGGTTGCCTTCTTGGCAGTTCACAAAAGCTCAGCTTTTCACAATTAAGCAGGACTTAATTCAGGACTCCTCCAGTTCTCAGCGCAGTCAGTGCCCACGAGTCTCAATCCCATCTCTCTCTCTGACTTCCATGACTGTCAGAGGCTCTTATATCTGGTCTCTCCACGGCAATTACTGCAATCAGACACAGGTGTTCATCGTTTTGCACTTGACCTACTTACTCACCGCTCATCTCCCGATGCTCTCTCCTGCAGACTTCGCTGAACCCCGCCCCCCTCGCCACAGATTGTTATTAACATATTGGCTGTTTATTAGCACTTATAAAGCACATATTCTGCATGACCATATACATCATACACCATACATCCCTAATCCTACCCAACACCTAAACTTAACAACTTATTTACTATTAATAAGCAGCAAATTAGGAGTTTATTGAGGCAACAGTCATAGTTAATGGTTTGTTAATGGCGAGCATCGGAAAGTGTGTCCATTATTGTTATATATAGGCCAATACATATTTATTATTTCATATATATATTTGAGCACCTAACCCTAATCCTAACCACTTCTCAAAAATATAAATCGTAACAGGCAGATAAATATGCAAATAGCAACAAAAAAAACAGTATAAAAGTATTACAAAATTGTTGTGTTCCAAGTCTTCTGAAGCCATGCAACATCTTTTATGAAGTGAGGAGAATAGAGCGAAACTTACTGTCACATCTGATTCAAAATATCAATCCAAATTTATCATGATGTAATTGGTCGACACGTAAGAGCCAATTAGATTTCACAATCAAGTCTGATGTAGTATGCGAGGGTTTTTGAAAGTGATTTGAGGGTTATGTCGGATGAAGATGTGATTGCTTTTGGGTGTGTTTCTTATAAAAGTCAATTGTTTGGACTTGAAAACTTGGATATTTGTATTTTTTTTAACCAATTGTGACTAGTTGGTTTTGTTTTATATTGAGAATTGTGACTAGTTGGCTTTGTTTTATATTTAGAAACACTTAGGTTTAGGGGTTAGGTTAGCTACTCAGAAATGTCTAAATAGTAAATTAAATTGAAAACAATATCCCAACATATGTCATCACGACAGTATTATTAATTGAAAATGAAAAAGATGGTTAAAGTGGTACTCAATGCTTTAAAAAGTGACCCATGACGGCCATTAAGCCCATTTGTGATGAATTGTAGTTTGATACAAATCCATCTGTAGCTTAAGATTGAGTCAAATTAGCACAGATGACAACAGGGACAGATTACATGACATACCCTTGTTCTCAAAAACCATGAACAATACTACCCGAGGTAGAAGAAAATAGAAATCCAGAATGATAACAGCATGAGATCACGAAACCATCAAAATTCTATTGTTTATTCAATTTTATTTTCCCCTTTCACCTATAGTTTCAAAAGGTACTAATATGTACTTTTAAAGTACTAAATGTACATTTAACATACTAATATGTACCATTAAAGGGTAAATAGGGTACAAATGTACAGTAAGGTCACAGTTTTGTACCTTTTCTTATGAGGGTGTATGTTATGTTTTGCATGTTTTGTATGTTGATGGATTAATGCAGGTCATGATATTACAAATATATTGCTATACCTGATTTTAGGACCTGACCTCATTTTTGAGCATGCTTTATTTGACTTGTTATTAGCCAAGACTAGTTCCCTTCAAAGGCCAAGCTTAAATTTAAATCAGATGTCTGCAGTGTTTTATGGTGTAATACTGTTTGTCTTTGAACTGGCTGTTATTAGATGACTCATTCTTTAGAACAGGATGAATTTCCTCGTGGTTCCACCCAAAGTTTCCTCCTTTTTTTTCTAGGATTTTTCAAGGATTTTTTCCTTGCTATTGTTGCTTTGTGTTTGTACATTTAAACCTACAATGTGGCGAAGCCTGTCACTATACAAATTATATTCTGTTGCAGTTAGGGATGTTAATTTGTATTGTTTAACCGTTTACCGACCGATACAATTTTGACTGATTAATACAATCAGTTAAATGGTTTAAAGTCACTTATTGTTTTAATTCTTTTCAGTAATTTATCTAAATATTTTAAAAGGTTTTCTGCAAAAAAAAAACGTTTTGTGAGTGAGAGTGAGGAGAGTGAGAAAGAGAGTGAGAGAGAGAGAGTGAGAGAGAGAGAGAGAGAGAGAGAGAGAGAGAGAGAGAGAGAGAGAGAGAGAGAGAGAGAGAGAGAGAGAGAGAGAGAGAGAGAGAGAGAGAGAGAGAGAGAGAGAGAGAGAGAGAGAGAGAGAGAGAGAGAGGCTTATTATTATTATTATTTCATTCAGAAATATGCTGACACTAATTAAGAACATTATAATAAACACTGTAAACATGTTTTTATGATGCATAAGATGTTTTTAAAATCTCGCAGTAGCAGTTGTCATCTCATTCAGGGTCACATAGTTATTATAAACAACATCTAACTAACCATTAAATCCACATCATATCATTAAAGATTAGCCACTGAATGAGAGCAGTGAATCAGACCACTAAATAATGATTATATCATTATCAATAATTAACCATTTCTTGCTATAACAAACAAGCTTTACAAACACAGTTAAAACAGCCAAAGAAAAGCTAAGATTAATAAACAAGGGTCAAGAGCCTAACTAAAGAAAACCCTGATCACCACAATGGTGTGGTCTAATGAAAGGTTTTCAATAAAACAACTAAACTTCTGTTAAATCTCAAATATTTTTTGTAGACGTGACAGAAATAAAGTCAAACTGTAATGTGTGAAGCTGGTAATGCTATTTGTGGAGTTGTTTAATCAGATCTTGAGAGATTTAATGATGTCTTTTATTTCAGTTGAGTTCATCTAAGGCTGTGGCTGAAGTCTTGTAGCTGTGGTTGTAGTTCTTGTTTCTCTTTCATTCATTGATTCTATGATTATCATGTATCATGATAACAGCAGATGTTATCTATAAGGAGAGTACATATTTAACTGAACTGTATATTATTATTTTGCACAGGAGAGATCTGTTAGTTTAATTTAGTTTTGTTGGTCACCATTGTGCTGGAGAGTAGAGCCTGTGCTTCAGTCAATGGTGAGCCACAAACACTGATGTTTAAAGACAGTAACTGTAGAGATGCTGCTGATACAGTGATCAGCTCTTCATTAAATACTTTAGCTGACGATAAACTGCAACGATTTGAGTTAAAGTCATGTTTGGAGTAACTTTACTATTAAAAATTAAGTGTTTGCAGTTTTATGTCAAGAAATATTCCTTCTCAGAGGACTCAAGTGTAATAAGTAATTATTGATTTACAGAACTTTTGTAAATTTACAATCTTACTGGCAACCAAAATTGCCAGTAAGATTCTGTAAATTTTACAGCATTTTTTTACATTTTTGATAAATGTATAGCCTTCTCAAACATAACGACTTAAAATATATCACAATATTAGTTTAAATGTTCTACCTAGATAAATGCGCGCTGTTAGACGCATATTATCCAATTGTTTGTGTGAAAAGCAAAGCTGAAGTGTGTATAAAAAGCTTTAAATTACTATTTTAAAAACGAAATAATTCAAATGGAATATAGAAACTCTTTCTTTAATCCTAAATATGCATTTCTCTCTAAAGGCACGTTCAGTTTAAGTCGAGATGGCGAGTCATTTTGTCATCACCATAATTGATGGATGTCTAAAATATAAACATAAGGAAAGGCCTAAAACAGGCCCGATTAAAATGTGCGTTTTATTTTATAATTCTATATAATTAAAAAAATTAACCACAAATTATAATGGCATATGCTATATGCAAAACTTTTTCCTATAATTGTATTGCTGCTTATATTTTCAGATTTTTGTTAATCTGTTGTTCTGAATACCTTAAAATGTAAAAGATTTGCTGCAACGCAATTTTATCTGATGTGAATTATTTAGCCTATAATTTCAATCCACGCAGCAAACGCATTAAAAATTACTTTATTGCATTCCAGATGCTTTTAAAGAACTGTTCACAATCAATTTTGCGGGTAACCTTTAGCTTGAATGTAAAACTTTGTCGTGAATTTGTTGTATTCCCATTTGTAAAATAGCTAGCCTAATTAATTATTGTAGGCTAACCCGATCTTATGATAAAGGTGCGTATAGCACAAATTTCTGTTTTTATTTGGCGTGATATTCATATGTAGAAATTGACTTTGGCATGCAAAAGACTGATAAATTCATACATAATGAAATGGCTGTTCAGTCGACAGAGATACGGGACACATATCTACTAACTGCTGAAATGTTTTCGAGACAAATCTCGGGTCTGAGCGCTCATGGTTCGCACAGTGCTTACAACCGTACACCTGCAGGCACCACTGGGCCTATTTATTCTCTCTCTCTCTATATATATACAGTGGGGCAAAAAAGTATTTAGTCAGCCACCAATTGTGCACGTTCTCCCACTTAAAAAGATGAGAGAGGCCTGTAATTTTCATCATATGTATACCTCAACTATGAGAGACAAAATAAGAAAAAAAAATCCAGGAAATCACATTGTAGGATTTTTTAAAGAATTTATTTGCAAATTATGGTGGAAAATAAGTATTTGGTCAATAACAAAATTTCATCTCAATACTTTGTTATATACCCTTTGTTGGCAATGACAGAGGTCAAACGTTTTCTGTAAGTCTTCACAAGGTTTTCACACACTGTTGCTGGTATTTTGGCCTATTCCTCCATGCAGATCTCCTCTAGAGCAGTGATGTTTTGGGGCTGTCGCTGGGCAACACAGACTTTCAACTCCCTCCAACGATTTTCTATGGGGTTGAGATCTGGAGACTGGCTAGGCCACTCCAGGACCTTGAAATGCTTCTTACGAAGCCACTCCTTCGTTGCGGCGGTGTGTTTGGGATCATTGTCATGCTGAAAGACCCAGCCACGTTTCATCTTCAATGCCCTTGCTGATGGAAGGAGGTTTTCACTCAAAATCTCACGATACATGGCCCCATTCATTCTTTCCTTTACACAGATCAGTCGTCCTGGTCCCTTTGCAGAAAAACAGCCCCAAAGCATGATGTTTCCACCCCATGCTTCACAGTAGGTATGGTGTTCTTTGGATGCAACTCAGCATTCTTTCTCCTCCAAACACGACAAGTTGAGTTTTTACCAAAATTTCTATTTTGGTTTCATCTGACCATATGACATTCTCCCAATCCTCTTCTGGATCATCCAAATGCTCTCTAGAAAACTTCAGACGGGCCTGGACATGTACTGGCTTAAGCAGGGGGACATGTCTGGCACTGCAGGATTTGAGTCCCTGGCGGCGCAGTGTGTTACTGATGGTAGCCTTTGTTACTTTGGTCCCAGCTCTCTGCAGGTCATTCACTAGGTCCCCCGTGTGGTTCTGGGATTTTGCTCACAGTTCTTGTGATCATTTTGACCCCACGGGGTGAGATCTTGCGTGGAGCCCCAGATCGAGGGAGATTATCAGTGGTCTTGTATGTCTTCCATTTTCTAATAATTGCTCCCACAGTTGATTTCTTCACACCAAGCTGCTTACCTATTGCAGATTCAGTCTTCCTAGCCTGGTGCAGGTCTACAATTTTATTTCTGGTGTCCTTTGACAGCTCTTTGTTCTTGGCCATAGTGGAGTTTGGAGTGTGACTGTTTGAGTTTGTGGACAGGTGTCTTTTATACTGATAACGAGTTCAAACAGATGCCATTAATACAGGTAACGAGTGGAGGACAGAGGAGCCTCTTAAAGAAGTTGTTACAGGTCTGTGAGAGCCAGTAATCTTGCTTGTTTGTAGGTGACCAAATACTTATTTTCCACCATAATTTGCAAATAAATTCTTTAAAAATCCTACAATGTGATTTTCTGATTTTTTTTTCCTTATTTTGTCTCTCATAGTTGAGGTATACCTATGATGAAAATTACAGGCCTCTCTCATCTTTTTAAGTGGGAGAACTTGCACAATTGGTGGCTGACTAAATACTTTTTGCCCCACTGTATATGTATATATATATATATATGAATAAATAGGCTAGTGGCTTTTCTCTCTCTCTCTATATATATATATATATATATATATATATATATATATAGAGAGAGAGAGAGAGAGAGAGATAGTGCATATCAATAAATTAGAATGTCGTGGAAAAGTTTGTTTATTTCAGTAATTCAACTAAAATTGGGAAACTCCTGTATTAAATAAATTCAATGCACACATACTGAAGTAGTTTAAGTGTTTGGTTCTTTTAATTGTGATGATTTTGGCTCACATTTAACAAAAACCCACCAATTCAATCCCAGCAAATTAGAATACTCCATAAGACCAATAACAAAAATATTTTTAGTGAATTGTTGGCCTTCTGGAAAGTATGTTCATTTACTGTATATGCACTAAACACTTGGTAGGGGCTCCTTTTTTCTTTAATTACTGCCTCAATTTGGCATGGCATGGAGGTGATCAGTTTGTGGCACTGCAGAGGTGGTATGGAAGCCCAGGTTTCTTTGACAGTGGCCTTCAGCTCATCTGCATTTTTTGGTCTCTTGTTTCTCATTTTCCTCTTGACAATACCCCATATATTCTCTATGGGGTTCAGGTCTGGTAAGTTTGCTGGCCAGTCAAGCACACCAACACCATGGTCATTTAACTTTTGGTGCTTTTGGCAGTGTGGGCAGGTGCCAAATCCTGCTGGAAAATGAAATCAGCATCTTTAAAAAGCTGGTCAGCAGAAGGAAGCATGAAGTGCTCCAAAATTTCTTGGTAAACGGGTGCAGTGACGTTGGTTTTCAAAAAGCACAATGGACCAACACCAGCAGATGGCATTGCAGCCCAAATCATCACAAATTGTGGAAACTTAACACTGGACTTCAAGCAACTTGGGCTATGAGCTTCTCCAACCTTCCTCCAGACTCTAGGACCTTGGTTTCCAAATGAAATACAAAACTTGCTCTCATCTAAAAAAAGGACTTTGGACCACTGGGCAACAGTCCAGTTCTTCTTCTCCTTAGCCCAGGTAAGACGCCTCTGACGACAACTGTAGCCAAATTCCTTGACACGTCTGTGTGTGGTGGCTTTTGATGCCTTGACCCCAGCCTCAGTCCATTCCTTGTGAAGTTCACCCAAATTCTTGAATCGATTTTGCTTGACAATCCTCATAATGCTGTGGTTCTCTCGGTTGGTTGTGCATCTTTTTCTTCCACACTTTTTCCTTCCACTCAACTTTCTGTTAACATTCTTGGATATAGCACTCTGTGAACAGCCAGCTTCTTTGGTAATGAATGTTCGTGGCTTACCCTCCTTGTGAAGGGTGTCAATGATAGTCTTCTGGACAACTGTCAGATCAGCAGTTTTTCCCCATGATTGTGTAGCCTAGTGAACCAAACTGAGAGACCATTTTGAAGGCTCAGGAAACCTTTGCAGGTGTTTTGAGTTGATTAGCTGATTGGCATGTCACCATATTCTAATTTGTTGAGATTCAGAATAGTATTGTTTTTACAGCATTTTTCAAATAAATGCATAAAAAGACAAATGCATAAGAGACATTTTTTCAAAAACATTTAAAGGATCTTACTGATCCCAAACTTATTATTTATGTATTACAATTTATTTTATTTATTTTTTTACATTTTATCTGCAATTCTTGTTTCATGTTTTGTTGCTTATTTTAATAATAATAATAATACATAAATAATATATGTGTGTATATATATATAAACATTTCCCCAAACTTTTTCAGGTGAACCGTCTAAACCAGCGTCTCATCGACTCAAACTCAAGTGAGTAAACTGTTTGTCAGTAATAGTTCACATTGACATTGTGTTAGAAAGCACTGTGTTTTAAACTTTTCAGGTCAATATTTCTTTATTAATCTTTTTATAGACTCTAACGTGAAGCATGTTCATCTGCCTTACGGAATCCCACGTGTTCTTCAAGAGCAGTCAGATTACTGTATACTTCACCACACTGCGTACATCAGCGGATACAGCAGAAACATCCTGATGCCCCTTTGGGTCTCATACTCTTTGAATGCAACGGTAAGACTAGTCTTAAGACCCCATGAAATTACTCGATAAGCACTTCTATTTTTGTTTTGTGGGCATATTCCTTCTCATATTGCTAGTTAAAAGGAATTAAATAATAGTATTTACATTATTCAAAATATGTAGGCTACTCAGAAAAGCATTCTAAACTTCAATTAATTGATTTCATATCAATTTGAACTACATTACATTTTCATGTATCAGCTAAAATCAATTAAGTATGTGAAAACATTTCATTTATTTGCACTTAAGCATTTTATTTCTATAATATACAGTAGTATTACTTTTTAGAGGTATGCTAAAGTGTACATCTTTTTCACAAGTGATTTTTAAAGTTCCAGTCCTGTAATAATTAAAAAAGGGTGTAGCTCATTTAAATCCCACAGGACATCTTCAGAAAATAATCACAGGAAAATATCAAATGAAAACCCCTGCTGTGCAACATTGTAACAGCTTAAAATGAGCTATTGTTTTCGAGGTCTCGTCAACAATAAACTCCACTTTAAAGACCCCATGATATCACAGTCAGTCATAACTGTTAGTATTTAGATCATAATTGTGTTAGTGTACTTGTAATACAAATAATGATAAAATACAATTTTAGCAAATGTATCTGTTTGGGGATGCTCTACATGACTCTTATACGACTTATAAGACTCATCTTGACTCGAATAAAAAAAATGCTCTCTAGAAAACTAAAATATACTTTTAGTATGCAATACATTTAAATACTTTTGTATATGTATTTAATGATGAATTTACAGTTTAGTACATTTCAAATATATTAACTCTGATTGAATAACACACTACAGTTGACATTTGAATCAAATACCTTACATGTTAATCAGAACGATTATTAAAACATAATAATTTAAAATGTACTTTAAAGTAAAACCTTTACTAAACCTTTACTTCACTGTACGAAAGTGTGTTAAGACATAAAAGTGGTCTCTATACACAGCAAGTATACTTAAGTGGCCTTTACAGTTTTAAAAGTACAGTTTAAAAAAATACACTTATGATTTTATTACAAAAATAAAAATAAAACAACAATAAAAACTAAATTATATAAAAATTGATTTTAAATTAATTTAAAACAGTTAAGAATAGAACATGATTATACATGCTATCGTGCAATCGGTTCGGATGTAGCACAATGCTAATTCAGCACATGCACAGCTAAACAGATGAGTTTTGAGTCTGGATTTAAATGTGGCTAATGTTTTAGCACATCTGATCTCTTCTGGAAGCTGATTCCAACTGCGGGCGGCAAAATAGCTAAAAGCGGACTCCCCTTGTTTTGTGTGAACCTTTTCTTACTGACTCGATCCTACTGATGCAATGGTGAGTAACTGCTGGTTAAATGAGATGAGATTAAGTGCAATTAAACACTTTCTTTTTCACAAACTAAATTTGTAATGGCAGTTCAAACAGGAAGGTGTACATGTGCCAGAGGGTTTCATGGCGATGCTCAGTGAGGTCAGGAAATATGACAGACTTTCCACTTTCCACCCTTCAGCATGTGCTGCTCATTTTGACCGCAGAGTAAATCACACTCGCTAACACTCGACACAACGAGACAGTGACAAACTGCATTCGCTCATCAAGTGTTTCTCGGCTTTATGCAGTGTGTGTTTTGATTTTTACTGTCATTTTTGTCAATTAGCTTAAAGTGATAGTTCATGCGAAAATGAAAATTCTGATTATTTACTCTGCCGTATGTATGCAAATCTGTACTTCTTGCTTTCTCCCATGCAATACAACAAATTAGTTTTTGAAGTATATACTAGTCACTCTTTTTCATATGATGAATGTGACAGCATACTTAAGTTTTGACCCAAATTCTTAAGTCCAAAATATACTGTATGTATTTGATTGTGGAAAAAATTTTTTTTTGTATACTTCATTTGATATTGTTTGCAAACACAGCTAGTGCTCTAGCATGTGAACTAGAACTAGTACTGTACTTGACTTTCCTGCAACGCTGCAATCCTGCAGATTCAAAGTTGGTGTACTTGTAGTTCAGCTAAGAGGTCATGCCAATCTTCTATTGGTTACACATTTTCACGTGATAAATTCGCAGGACAGAATTCACCAACTCAACTTGAACTCTGGAATGCAGTAAAATTATTTTTTTACTTGCGTTTTCTGTTTCCTGCATTCAGAATGCTTATGTCAGATGAACGAAAAGTGAAATATGACAGTCTCTTTAGCCGTTTAAAGTTTACCCCGTTTGATAGCTTGTGCGAACACAGTTGGTTCACACATAAGCACTTTCATCCTTAGTCTTATCAGTTTCTTTGTGAATGTAAATTCATAAAAACAGAATTATACTCTGGGCTTTAAGCAGTATTAAAGTTGTCCAGAATATCTTGCCCACTATAGTTTTCTGACATCATGCGATAGCCTTCTGTGGGGAACAGCCTGAAATTGAATTTGTTAAAAGAATACTATCAGTGAAAAACAGTTACAATTTTAGCCTATTTCTTAAGGGTGCCATAGAAGACATTGGTACAATATTTTAAAGTGTTCTCTGATATCTACATAGAAGGTATGGGGCTTAGGTAAGGGCAAAAATTATCCAGAAATGTTTTACACGTCCATTTAAAACTCTAGGATTTCTACCTAGATTGAAATGGTCTGTTATTACTTTATTTGGAAGGCTCATGAATAATAATGTTGAGCTATGCTCTGATTGGCTGTTTCACAGTGCGGCTCATTTCAGTTGCTCACAGGAAGGAAACACAGGGAAAATATATATTTCAATACTTTATCACACAGTTATATTGTTGGGTAATTATACTGTAAATAAATTATAAATAATTACATTTAATTAGTACTAAGTATTTTGTACATTTATTTTTATATTTATGTATTTACATTTGCTTTTTTACATTTATTTGTGCATTTATTTATAATTATGGCAGAATTGGCATTCCATACATGGGTGGTTATATGCAAATGTCAGAGACATAACTATTAGTGATCCCGACTGTAATGTCACAGTCGATGTTATGTTCTGATTCGCTTATTTTTCAGTGGTCTTTTGCATTCACGAGATTTACATAAGAAGGAGGAAACAATGGTGTTTGAGGCTCACTGTTTGTCATTTCCATGTACAGAACTCTTATTATTCAACTATACCAAGGTAAATAGTTTTCCATTATATGGCACCTTTAAACAAATCCATCAAATGGTTTCAATAGATTTGTATGGTGATTTTGATTTTGTCATTATTGACCTTGATGGTGCCAGCACATATGTAATATTTTTTCCCTATGGAAAAACATGTTGTCAGGGTCAGTAGATGATGATATATATATTTTTTTGTTTTGTGAACTAAATGAAATCATCTGTATTCTCAAATTTTCTTTATACATAAAACAACTACAAGCCACAACCCGAGGCTGTGAAATGACGAATGTGACCACAGCTGGAGTTTTTCAGGCTTCAGGCCTGATATTGTTTTTTGTTTTGCGTGAGAGTAATTTCAAGAACTAAACATCATGACTTCACTATCATGACTATCAAATCATCTCATACAGAGTGTTTATGAGTCAGATTGTGAAGCATGTATTTTAAGTTCTAAAATGTCAAGACTAGAGACGTGTTTCTTAAGCAAATCTCTTAAAGCTCGAAAGATGTCAATTTACTGTAGGACATCTCTGTTAAGTGGAAAACGCTGAGGATATTTTGCTTGCGATCTGTCTAACAGGAATGCTATCATGCACTTGATGAGTGTTTTAAACACTAAGCACTGTTTCCTCTGATCATTGATTTTCTTTCTTCTCTTTGTCAAATAAAGGTGAGCGTCCAGCCCTCAGCAGACACATGTGTGCGTGCAGATGTGCGTGTGCAGGCCAGTGCGAGACAGTCCTGCTCCTTCTATAAGAACAATTCCACTCTGACCTTTGGCCTCCTGCATCCGCCCAGTGAGTCCAACGGGATATCTGTATTTACTTTAAGACCTTTACACAAAACTCATGTTCTGACCTCTTTCACTTATGGGAAAATGTCCTAGAGTTCGATGAGATCTGTGAGTGATATTAGATTTAAAAAAATCGATTTAATTTGAATGAAGTACATGATATGCTAATTTTTATTTGTGATATGCTACAATATTTATAAGTGATTTAATTGAAAAACAAGCCCACAGTTGCTTGTTATATAGTAAGCAAATATGGTATGTTGCCATTAACAATTGGGAGATATATAAGTTTGAGGTTGGTCAAATTTCTCCATGTTTTTGAAACAAGTCTCTTATGCTCACCAAGGCTGCAATTATTTGATCTAAAATGTAGAACTGAAATATTGTGAAATGTTATTACAATTTGAAATAACTACTTTATATCTTAATTTATTTAAAAAATAATTATTATCTGTTGAAAACAGTTATGCTACTGCTTCATATTTTTGTGGAAACTTTGATGAATAAAAAGTTCAACTGAACAACACTATTTGTATATAAATCTTTTGTAACAATATACAAATCTTTACTGTCTTTTTTGATCAATTTAATTCATCCTTTCTGTATAACATAATAATTTATTTCAAAACAAAAAATTACCCCAAATTTTTTAACAACATTGTACAGTTTAGTGGTCATTATACAAAAATGTTTAAACACTAATTTCTGCTATTTGGCCAATCAGTGTATCCAGAGATCTGTGTAATAAAAGAGCTGTGTTTACTCTGCCATATCTTACCTCATGACAGGAGTCTAAATGCTTTCTTTCTCATCAGACTTCAGTCCCACAGGAACTGAGACAGACTCCTTAATTACAAGCAACATGGTGCCCATGTTTCCTGCTTTCAAAGGTAAGCCGTGTTTTACCTTCATCTTATAACATTATGCAGACTACAGGGAGACAAAACCTGACAACTGGGATCTCTTTCTTACTTGCACTTTTTGTGATTTATTGTGTTATGTCATGTACGCTTGCAATTTGCATGTTTGTTCTGGCTAGAACTGCATGATGTCTTTCTTCTGACTGCCAATATGAATATTTCCAAAATATTTGCTGTATGCTTGGAAAGTAAATGGAGAATGAATCTCCAAATCCAGATTCTACGCATAATTAGCTCTGAGGTTGGTTAAAATGTAGATTTTATTAGTGATTCAACTTTGAAGTGCTAGGAAACATTGTGGTCATTATGGTTTATTTGTTATATTTGTGCAAAAACCTGTACAGTCTGATTACACGCACAACCTTTGATGTCAACAATAGCAAAACCAAAAACACATCGGTCTGGAGTGTCATTGTCAGCTATCATCAAAATAGAATACTGAACTTTGTATTCAGAATGGGTTCCAGAAGCTGCCTGTTTTTATTAAAAGGCTGTAATTCTGCATTCCAGCTCATGAAGTCAGAATTGACAACTTTCTGTTTGGAAAAGTATAATACATTAACACTAGAAGTCCTTAAAATAGCAAAAGACTTTGCCCAACATAATGGCGCCATGAATATTTATACTGATGATAAACATTCACTTTAAAGGGGTGTCCAAACCTGTGGAGGCCACTGTCCACCAGAGTGCATCTCCAACCCTAATCAAACACACATGAAACAGCTAATTAAGGTCTTACTAGGCATAATAGAAACTTCCAGGCAGGTGTGTTGAGGCAAGTTGGCGCTAAACTCTGCAGGACACCAGCCCTCGAGGACCGAGTTTGGACACGTCTGACTTTAAGCAAGTAGAATGTTAAAGATCCTACATTGCATGAGAATTAAAACTGTTTTGCAAGTGTTTGCATAGACATGGGTGTGAACCTTGATCTACAGATCTGTGTCATCTGCAAAGTGAACGTTGTCCTACTTAACTACTAAAACACATTCTAAATAAATGAGACTATGAGAATGCTGTGCTCTAATTTAATAAAAGATATGCAACACTCCCTGAAGAGGAAAATATTCTCTAGTTAAAGTTGCCCTATAATTAGAGTCAGTTGATCACAGCTGAATTGAGGCCAGCAAGCATGTATACCAAAATTAAAGAAAGGGATGCTTGACCTGCCAAAAACCACCTAGGAATACTCAACAGAGCACCCAAAGTACTGCAGGTTTCTCAACGTAATTTCATGGCTTTGTTATCTGAGTGAGACAAATAATAGATTTATCTTTTATGTCAAAAATCATTAGGACATTAAGTAATCATGTTCCATGAAGATATTTAGTAAATTTATTACCATAAATATCAAAACTACATTTTTAATTAGTAATATGCATTGCTAAGAACTTAATTTGGACAACTTTAAAGGTGATTTAGATTTTTTTGCACTCTCAGATTCCAGATATTCAAATAGTTGTATCTCGGCCAAATATTGTCTGATCCTAACAAACCATACATCAATGGAAAGCTTATTGATTCATGTGTCATGGATAATTAACCCAACTCACCCTCAAGTTGTTCCTAACCTGTATGAGTTTCTTTCTTCTGTTGAAGACCAAACCGTTTCTGATAGCCATTGACTTTTAGAGTATTTTTATGTCTTGTCAATGAGGACCAACAACAGTTTGTTTCTTCTAAATATAAAATTTTTTGTTTGACAAAAGAAAGAACCTCATACAGGTTTGGAACAACTGAGAAGTAAACAATGACAGATTTTTTTATTTTTGAGTGCACTTTTTCTTTTCAAGGCTATATTCGGTCAGTGTTATTTTAGTGTCAATGACATACTATTATAGTTTTTGTTAATATTTTGAATAAGATTGAATTTTTTTAGATTTTCGGTTTTAATTTTAATTTTGATTACAGTTTTAGTAATTCAGTTCTGTGTTTGTATAATAAGTCTATGTATTTTTTTATGTTAACTAGCTGAAATAATATTAAGTTTAAGTTTATTATATTCTATATGAGTTAATATGTTTATTAGGTTTCTTATATTTAATTTCACCCCCCATCATTTATTTCTGGTAATGATTTAAAAAATGCGTTCCTATTTAGTTAACCATACTAACTCTGTTTTAGGGAAATTCAGAAATCACAGAACAAAATTAAAAAATAACATAAAAATACAAAGATATGAATGGCATTATAGAGCAGCATTGTATTTTTAATCATGTTGGATGCACATCATGGCATTCTGCAGACCCACCTTGGAAATGTTCCTGTTAAATTGTTATACTCTGAAAACCAATTTCAACAATTCCATAAATTAGTTTTACGCCAGGTGATTCTAACAAGTCATAATGAAGGCAGATCTGCTGTATTAAAAAGCAGTATTGAGTCAGTTTTGTCTGTGAATCAAATTAACTGATGTTTTGCTTTAACCTCAGAGACTCATCAGTGGTAATTGCAACACCTGTGTATGGTAAACACTTTCTTAACTTTGTATTGTGCAAGTATTTAGATCCAAGTGAAAATGACTAATTTCCTTTCCCAAACTAACTCCACCAACATGACGTGCATGTAACATTAACTATCTGCATTCCATTAGAAATCATTCAGTTGCTTTTTAGTACATCTACACAGTGATAATCTGAACATGTGGGGTTTGAACTTTGGGTGCACCAGCATTTCATAACACATTTATCTGTTATCAGTTGATTACACAAGTACATTTTTTAAGCATTTATCATAGGCCTATTATTCATAAGAATCCAAAACAGCATCATTCATTAGGATCCTTCTGTGGTTCTTTACAACAACTTGTTTGCTTTCAGTCACTTAAACTTAATAAACAGAAAGGTGCAAATTAAGCATTTTAAGTACAGTAATTATGCATAAACAGAATTATGGACAGCACTCCTAAGCTAAAATTGTGATTATGTCTCGAATGTTGTTATCACTGTTTTACATATCATTTGGTGTTATAATGTTACATAAACCTCTCCTGTACTGCTTGTCTCTGTGTTATTTTAGTACCAAAGATTTTCTTATATATATTTTTGTTATTGGTATTTTTAATGTTCTTTTTTTAAATGTCTAAATAGTTTGTATTAATATTTAGTTTTAGTTATTTTAATATGTTAACTTAAACTAAACAAACATGAGGTGCTGTCTGGGCACATAAAATGCTAACATAAATCTTAATGTATTTTATTTAAGTAAATGTTTACATCAGTAATATATTGATGATAACCCTGCTTTGTCTGTTCTATGGCTCTTAGATCTTTCATGTTTGTTCATAGTGTCACTGTTGTTTATGTTTAATGTCTTTGTGGTAGATATCTGGAATCACTTTCACGATGTTCTGCTGGTGAAGTTTTCAGAAAAGCTGAATGGAGTCAATGTTGTGAGCGGACCAATATTTGACAATGACTTTGATGGGAACTATGACTTTATGAACAAGGGAATCCCGTAAGTTTGCAAAATTAATTTATTAAAAAAACACTTTACTACTAATCTATTTCAGACTTATTTTTCTTAAATTCCACTTTAAAATCAAAATAAACTGTGGTTAGTCACTATACATGTTGGTCAGATGGTGTTTTCCTGTCTAAGATGACAAGAACAAGATACAAAATGGGCCAGACTTTATGCTTAAGTCTAACATCTGGCTATATGATAAAAAATATTTTATTAGGCCAAATGAACCATTTACAAATAGACCTATTGTAGTTCACATACTGCCTACTAGTAGCCAAACACTGCTCAAAATGGATTTAACAATGAATTCTTCCCTCATATAGATGATTCTCTTCTGTTTTCAGGAACGGGGCTCCCATCCCGACACATTTCTTTGTGATGCTTACAAGTTGTAAGAACACATCCCTTCCCGTCCGACAGTGTGACGGTCCTCTAGATGCTGTGTCTTTCATTCTTCCTCATCGAGCTGAGCGTCTGGAAACATGTCATGTATGTAATAATCAGACATTCATGATCATAGGCAGGAAGTAGGGCTAGCTGAATAACTTGCTTGTTAGGTAACTTGTTAACCACTTAAATAAGTAAAAAAAAAACTAAATGAAACTAGTTAAACAACAAACATTTGGCAGTACACTTTAACCATATTTCAAAGATGATAGAAATAAATGTGAAATTATATATACATTTGTACTTAAAGGGATAGTTCACCCACAAATGTAACTTATATCATTAACTATTCACTCTCATGTCGTTCCAAACCCGTAAGACCTTCGTTCATCTTCAGAACACAAATTAAGATATTTTTGATGAATTCCGAGAGTTCTCTGACCCTCCAAGAAACAGCAAGGGCCCTAACGAAGCTATGAGAATACTTTTTGTTTGCAAAGAAAACAAAAATAACGACTTTATTCAACAATTAGTCTCCTCCTTGTCACCCTATAGCTCTATTTTGGAGAGTATCACATATGTAAACAACACATTCAACGTATGTATGTGGATATGTTGTTTACGTTCAGATCAAAACGTAAACAACCTAAACAATGTATCCGCCTACAGTGCTGCTGACACAGAACAGCATACGTTGTTTACGGATGTAATAGGGGTTGCACAGACTAGTCAACTAGTCGACTTCAGTGCTCTGCCATGACGTGAAGTCGACTAGTCGCTGGTCCTATAGAGGGCGCAATAGGATAATAAATCCACATTTACGCTCCATTTTCAAACAGTTAAAATTACAAACTAATTAATACTCTGAATGCGCTCCACAAGACTTGTGTGATTATATTACTGGATGCGGGAAATTGAACGGCAGAATGCACATTTTAAACAGCTTATTGTACAGGTAAGTTAATCACGTTCTAATCTAATGCGCTGCTGCACTGTAACGCACACACATAGCATACAGACTGTAGCGCCCAGGAACACATCTAACTCAGCAAAATCAGGACGTGCAGTGCGTACAATACATTCACGTGCAGATCACGCGCACAGAATCATTGCATTGTATTGAGAAAATGTATTGTCAACACTGTTCTGTGATTTCTCGGTAAAATAGCTTATAAACTGAAAAGTTCAAGCATATATTTCTTAATAACTAAATCCCACAGCTTCACTACTAGTAGAGAGAGACGCTGCCAGGTAGAATTAATTCACACACGCAACCGCTCTCACTAATGCATACATTCATATGAATGTAATCTTTACTGTACTACTTATCTGTATCTGATTTAGAACGAGCAGGAATCTGTGAGAAATATAACGACCCAAAAAAAAAAAAAAGCTGTTATAGGTTCAATAGTCATGTGGGCAGCCCTGTGTCATTATTCATAGCTGTGCACAAGGTGTTTGTGACACCTCCAGACTTATTTGTTAATTAATGACGTCATCAGCGACTAGTCAACTTCGACTTGACTTTCATCACATAAAAGTCGACTTTAAAAAATCAGAAGTCGTTCAATCCCTAGTATGTCATACTCTCCAGAATGGCGCTAAGGGTGACGCGGAGGAGACGAATTGTTGAATAAAGTTGTTATTTTTGTATTCTTTGCACACAAAAAGTGTTCTCGTAGCATTGTAAAATTACGGTTGAATGTCATATGGATTATTTTACCGATTTCCTTGCTACATTTCTGAGCCTTGATCGTGGTAGTATCCTTGCTGTTTATGCAGGGTATGAGAACTCTCGGAATGCATCAAAAATATCTTAATTTGTGTTCTGAAGATGAATGAAAGTCTTATGGGTTTGAAACTAGTGATCGACCGATATTTATTTTTTATAACCGATACCAATTATTTGCATGTTTATGTACCCGATAACCGATATGCATAACCGATATAGTAAATAAATAAAAGATTGAAGTAAGTCCATTCTTTGCTTTGTTTTTTCCTCCTTTCAGTAATCTCAACAACAACAAAAAACTGTTGAAAATTAACATTCTTTCATGTAAAATTGAATCTTCAAATTACAACAATAAAAACATGTTATTTATAAAAAGCATCATCAGCTAGACTGATATTAACAGTAAGCTAAATAATGTCTAATGTTTTCAAATGGAGAAAATAAAGGACAGAAGTCATATCAACTTCATTTTAAACTACAGTTTTAGGTTTATAAGCTGTTTAATATACTAAAGAGTGGAGAATAATTCACTGGATGATGTTAATTCACTGAATAATATTGAAATAAGCTACAACAAACAAAACATCGTATTTTATTGCATTTCTTAACTGGCATGTTTTATCAGAATTATTAAAATGTTTTTTGTCATTCTAAATTATGAAAACTGCTGACAGCACGGTTTATCTATTTACACAGAACTATACTCAAACTGGGATCGCTTGCGGAGATAATAAATTATTAATTTCAATAGAGAGGTATTTATTTAGATGATTATTGGCAAAATAATGGTTATACAGTAAATGTTAATATAATTTAGCATGTTTCAAATGAGTGAATCTTGTATAAAGTTACATGCGGTGGTCGTGCTGGAGCTTTTCCTGAGTGAACAGTGCCTACTGCTGGTTATACTCTGTACAACTGTGTATGAACAAAAAGATATCCGATTATGGTAAAATGCTTAAATATCGGGAAAAATATCGGTTAAACGATATATCGGTCGATCTCTATTTGAAACGACATGAGGATGAGTAATTAATGACAGAATTTTAATTTTAACCATCATTTTAAGTCCTATCTGAATGGGTCAAACATGTCAACTAATTGGATTTAATGTAGATTTAAAGTGGCTAATAACATTACATTCAGTTCACACTTAAAGTATATAATTTCCTTAAGCACTCTTAAAAGTATACTCAAGTGTGCTTCTTTTCACAAGGGCAAGCATAATATGAAATAATTTATTGAAAATTTCATGAGATGAATCAAATATGTTTATAAAAAAGGAATTGTTGTTTCTCTCTCATATCTCATTATGCTTGTATTTTTACACACCCTGTTTTGTTTTACCATTTATTCCTCCAGAATGGCTCGGACTACTCATGGCTCCAGGATTGGGTTCAGTTTCACGTGGCGCGAATCAGAGACGTTGAGCTTCTGACGGCTTGAGTTTTACCATGACCGGATATCTGTTGTTGAAACATTGCAACTCAAAACCACACTCAAAACTTTCTAGAAATGCTACTGCGTCTGCAGTCTGCAGGCCACAAACGGCACATTCAGAATGGAATGGATCTTTTAATCATTAAAATGCAGCTGAGCTTTACCAGACTCTGAAACAAAGACACATGTTCATTATGAGAGTCTTTTAACTGCTAAAATGGGAAAATATTTTTTTTTATAATCTTTGCTTTAATGATATCTTTATTCTCAGAAGCAATCTATTTATATCTGGGGAAGTACCTACCGACTGTATCAGAAATTGGCCCAGCTATTCCAGAGCAACTTAAATTCTATTTTTCCCAACAACAAAAAAAAAAAAGCTGTTTTGCAGCACACATGTTAGTGATTTAACTGTGGTTGGACTGTGGGTCCTGCATTCTTTTCCAAAAAAGAAATAGGATCCTTAAATTAAACCATATCAAGAGCTTTTGTGAAAGCTTCATTTTCCACAGGAATCACTTTCAAAGTGTCACTTGCTATACAATGTTTTTTTTATATTGTATTATAACAAATTAAACAAATGCTGTTTTCAGCAGTCTGTACAGCCAATTCCTGATTTATTTACTTGTGTAATAGTGGTTTGTACTGCCCCTTCAGGCCAGAATGCAGAATTACATCAGACAGCAAAAACAAAACACACGTCACTGTGCATTTTTTCTGAAGATTACATTTATTCACTCTCTCAGGTCAATTTTGATACCAATAAATTTGCATCAACATTCTTTATTGCATTTGTATGTTACTTTTGTTATTCAAAGTTCATAGCGTGTAAGCAGAGATGAGATTGTACTGTTGATTGTCTCATTTAGTGAATATTGATAAAATATTTAATATTTGTGTTATGTATTTTGTTTGTGTAATTTGATGTGGTTCAACATAATTAAGTGTCACTGTCAAAATGATCCTCTTCAATGAGTGTACTATATTTTTTATTTTGTATCAATAATTTGTATTTTTTTATCTGGACCTATATATTTATCATAAAATGTAAAATATATACACTAACATTCAAAAGTAGGACGTCATTAAGTTTTGTAATCCAAAGGTTGCGAGTTCGAGTCTGTACCAAACCTCCAACTGCTCCCCGGGCACCGCTGCATAAATGGCGGCCCACTGCTCTGGTGTGTGTTCACGTGTGTGTGCACCTTGGATGGTTTCAAATGCAGAGCACAAATTCCGAGTATGGGTCACTATACTTGGTCGTATATCACGTCACTCACTATTTTTTCTATTAATTAAAGAATCCTGAAGAAAACAAAAGCAAAACAATTGTTTTCAACTTTAATAATAATAATAAAGTTTGCGCACCAAGTCAGCTCTGCTTTCTGAAAGACTATATATTTCACAATATTACTTAATTCATTCATCATCTAACTGTCTGTCCGTCTGTGAAAAAATGCAGCCTTGGTGAGCACAGGAGACTTTGAACAGTCCACAATTTACAAACAGTAGTGTATATTTTATTAATATTTATAATAATAAAATATAAATATGCATATATGCATACATTTTTATAGCAGTCTTAAAATCATGATGAAGAAAATCTATAAAAAAGGATGAAAGTAGTTTAATGTTTTGTACTGTGTTTTAAGCAAGTTGAGCAGTGAAGCGGTTTTGTTTTAAAATATTGATATTTAAAGGCTATTTGTGGTATGAACTAGCAGGAAACAATTTTGCTGTCACATGGCAAGAACCTTTAAGAAAACAAACATGCAGACCTTTATGATTGTTTCAATGTAAAAATATGAACATTTTACCTCATTATGATATTACAAGTTTAGTTCAGGTTGTTACATTTATGTTCATGATTTAAAAACAAATCAAACAAAAAACTTTTTGCATTGTAAAATATGTTTAAAAACCTCTTGTGAAATACTAAATAACATGTATACATACACAGTACATGCATTATAAGCTAAAGAAAAAAGCATGGTACAAAATCTATATGAAAGACTGAAAACGTTCTGTTTAAAGATGCTTGAGAATCAAACAGCTTCTGTGGCCTTACATGGCACTCTTCAACTGAACATACTTTTGTTCTGGTTTATTTCAGTTTCACAGATCTGTGACATCATCATGTGAACAGGAAGGATGTGGAAAATGATGAACAACTCTGTCTCTTTATATAGAGTTGAGCTTGCAGATCTCTGAGCTGTCAATTCACTTCATCACATCAAACCGGCTGGAAGGTAAGTCTGCAAGCAATATTTTATCTGGAGGACATATCAGTGTGGCAATTATTATAATACACAATCATCAAAGCAGCCAAATTTGAATGGGGGGAAGTTTATTAACAGCAAAGTGTAACATGTTTTAGTGAAGTACATCAGTGTCAGTAAACTTTTATATCTGCAAGACCTGTTGTAAATAATGTTGCTGTTTTAGTTATTGTTAAACATTGTCAATGCTGTTAACCAACACTGGCGTACAATGTTTTTTTAGGGCTGTCAATGTGTGCAAAGACAGTTGTGAAATATGAAATAACTTCAAAGCCAAAATTTGACCAAAATGTAATTCTGCTGTCAAATGATTATTCAGTTGATTCTAATATTGCAGTACAAAAAGGTGTATTATTTTTTATTCAGCATAACCAATTTTTTTGCATATATACAAAAAATCCCTCTAAAGGGTATTGCATGACTAATTTTAGTGATGTCCCTGCTAGAGAAAGGTTTTAAGTGCATGGTGCATGTAGTTCAGCTGAAAGAATTGAATCAGTCACAGCAGATCAGTTTAGTTAAGTGTCTAGTGCTTGGCAATTCAAACATATAAAGACAACTAAAACTGAAAGTCAAGCAGGCCATCTGACTGAAAACATCTGATCTATTGGAAGCTGATTGTCATCTCACAGCTACTTGTATAATAGATACATGAGGCATTTGTTAGATAAACCTTTCCTGGAAGTGGCTCTTGCAGTAAAAGCCCTCGCAGAGAGCTGTCATGGCGAGACGTTGTGGGCTCCCGCATAACCCAATCATTGCATGACAAGCGTAGTTCACCAGATATGAGTCCACCAGAGACACTTCACGTAAATGAGCTCATGAAGAACGTGGGAAATGATAGCAGACATTTCTCACACTCCGCTGAATTCCATGTAGGTCTGTTGACTCAGCTTCTCTGTGGCTAAAGGTCCCTCACGCATTGTCAGAATGAGATAGATAAAAATCTAATATTTGGTTTTAGCACTGTGGTCATATTTTCTGATGCAATTTAACTAGGGATGCAATCATTTTAGACAGCAGATATAATGAGTAATAATATCTCACTCAATGTTTGATGAGAAAACAAGACACACAGGTGCATCTCAATAAATTAGAATGTCGTGGAAAAGTTAATTTATTTCAGTAATTCAACTCAAATTGTGAAACTCGTGTATTAAATAAAGTCAATGCACACAGACTGAAGTAGTTTAAGTCTTTGGTTCTTTTAATTGTGATGCTTTTGGCTCACATTTAACAAAAACCCACCAACTCGCCATCTCAACAAATTATAACATGGTGACATGCCAATCAACTTATCAACTCAAAACACCTGCAAAGGTATCCTGAGCCTTCAAAATGGTCTCTCAGTTTGGTTCACTAGGCTACACAATCACGAGAAAGACTGCTGATCTGACAGTTGTCCAGAAGACAATCATTGACACCCTTCACAAGGAGGGTAAGCCACAAACACTCATTGTCAAAGAAGCTGGCTGTTCACAGAGTGCTGTATCTAAGCATGTTAATAGGAAGTTGAGATGAAGGAAAAAGTGTGGAAGAAAAAGATGCACAACCAACCGAGAGAACCGCAAACTTATGAGGATTGTCAACTAAAATCGATTCAAGAATTTGGGTGACCTTCACAAGGAATGGACTGAGACATGAATGGTCAAGGCATCAAGAGCCACCACACACAGAGGTGTCAAGGAATTTGGCTACAGTTGTCGTCAGAGGCGTCTTACCTGGGCTAAGGAGAAGAAGAACTGGACTGTTGCCCAGTGGTCCAAAGTTCTTTTCAGATGAGAGCAAGTTTTGTATTTCATTTGGAAACCAAGGTCCTAGAGTCTGGAGGAAGGGTGGAGAAGCTCATAGCCCAAGTTAAGTCCAGTGTTAAGTTTCCACAGTCTGTGATGATTTGGGGTGCAATGCCATCTGCTGGTGTTGGTCCATTGTGTTTTTTGAAAACCAACGTCACTGCACCCGTTTACCAAGAAATTTTGGAGCACTTCATGCTTCCTTCTGCTGACCAGCTTTTTAAAGATGCTGATTTCATTTTCCAGCAGGATTTGGCACCTGTCCACACTGCCAAAAGCACCAAAAGTTGGTTAAATGACCATGGTGTTGGTGTGCTTGACTGGCCAGTAAACTCACCAGACCTGAACCCCATAGAGAATCTATGGGGTATTGTCAAGAGGAAAATGAGAAACAAGAGACCAAAAAATGCAGATGAGCTGAAGGCCACTGTCAAAGAAACCTGGGCTTCCATACCACCTCAGCAGTGCCACAAACTGACCACCTCCATGCCACGCCGAATTGAGGCAGTAATTAAAGCAAAAGGAGCCCCTACCCCTAATTGGTGGGTTTTTGTTAAATGTGAGCCAAAATTATCACTCTTAAAAGAACCAAAGACTTAAACTACTTCAGTCTGTGTGTATTGAATTTATTTAATACACGAGTTTCCCAATTTGAGTTGAAATAAATGAATTTTTCCACGACATTCTAATTTATTGAGATGCACCTGTATTGTTCCAGATTATTGAATATTGCTACAAAACATTGTGTAGCCTAACCCATTGTTATTGTAACATTATTGAATAATATTACAAAAGTGTCTTTAGAACTCAATATAACCCTTTTGGTTTTTAAATGAACTAGACAAACTAGTTTCAGTTTATTCACACAAGGAATAAACAACATCCTCAGAATGCGCTCTTGCTTTCCACCTGCGCTATTTTTTAATTGTTGGACTGTGTGCAAACGGAAGTTTATTTTGAAGAATATATTATTCAATCGTGTGACAAATTAAAACACCTTCACTGTTAAAAAAGACATCATGCATTCGGTTTAACTCTGTCTAGCTGTTTTTGGCATTACTCTGTAGCCTACTGCTTGCTCATGATGTGGTTTGGTTTGGTGGGTCATGTGGTCAGACGTTCTCAGTTATCAGAATAGGTGAAGGCCACATTGGCATATGAATCTATGTCTAGTCAACTCGGAATACATGCGCCTCATATGTAAGTAAAGCTGCCGATAAACTCACCTCAGAATCGAGCGTTAGTCACAAGTCACACATTCAAGTTGCAAACATAATATGAAAGCAGTCTAAACAAACAAAAACATTTTTTTTCTTGTGAACAATATAATAATGCATTCAAGATGATGATAAGTATTACTTTCTGTTATTTGTACATGGTATCACAACACTACATCTGAATTCTAAGTGATGAAAATCATTATCATGAAAGTTGAGTGTTAAAAGTTAAAACCATTCACTCCAGACTTGATTTCACTCGCTGATCTCTAGATTTAGATTATAACCTACAATCAAGGGTGTCCAAACCCGGTTCTGGAGGGCCACTGTTCTGCAGAGTTTAGCTCCAACTTCCCTCACCACACCTAGTCTGGATGTTTCTACTGGCTATGGTAAGACCTTTATTAGCTGGTTCAGGTGTGTTCAGTTGGGGTTGAAGCTATAAACTCTGAAGGACAGTGGCCCTCCAGCAGCAGGACTGGA
This sequence comes from Gymnocypris eckloni scoliostomus, assembly GCA_027564155.1. NCBI lineage: Eukaryota > Metazoa > Chordata > Actinopteri > Cypriniformes > Cyprinidae > Gymnocypris > Gymnocypris eckloni. Next base: position 13,963,677 of record CM050412.1, on the reverse strand, counting down.
CACCCCTGACCTACAGCATGTTATATTAAATCTATAGCCTATTATAATGTTTCAAAATGACACTACCAATGTCTCAAATTGAATTTAAATAAAATGTATCATTGTGCGCTTTATTTAATATTAATTGGAACATTTTGAAATTTGATGAAAAGCCTAATAAGAACACCATTGACAATTGGATGATTTTTCAGAATCTGAGCAAAGTGGCGTCTTCTGACCTGAACTGAGCTGTGGAGGAAATGAAACTCGAACAGGAAAACTGGGACATCATATACGATCTTGTCTGCCCTATGGATCTCGGGTTATTCCAGGCTTTGGAGAGAGAAAGAGTCCTGGAGGTTCTTCAGAGAGACAAAGCACTTCGAACCATTGAAACAGACAGAATCAGGTATGAAAATGTTTTAAAACAACTTCTTTAGAACACATGTGTCCTTATTTTGTCAGTGTGCAGAAATGCATTGTACTATATCTAAAATAACATTTCAAACTAATTTGTTTTAGGAGGCTAAAGGTTGAACTTCAGGGTATCTGTCAACAGGGTGCCAAAACCATCCCGTGTCCCTATGGTCAAAGATCATGTGCACGCTGTCAGCGGCTTCTGGGAAAGTTCTGGGACTGTGGATCAGTGTGCTGCGGGTGTAGCCATCGCATCTGTAAGCACTGTCGGGTCGTCCAGTCTGCACAGGAGTGAAGTGCACAATGTGTCATGCATACAGGTAAAGACAAAACCCTGTGTATTTATACTAAAATAGTACAATCTGTGGGAAATATATTATTTAACAGTCTTTAAAGCTTTGAATGAAAGACATCAATTAGACACATTTTCATTACTTAATTGCAGAGAATTTAAAATCAAATCTGGTGAATGGTTTCTGGAACAGCAAGCAAAGAAATATCCGGATGTCAGAGGTTTGTCTGTTTGTATTAGCTAATTGTTAGGAACAATTTCTGAGGACAACCATTGTATTGAATTTACTCAGTTTCCACTTTAAATATTATAACATGACTCACTGGAATACTGGAGTTTGATCGGTCAATCACTGCAGTGCCAAAATGTTTTAATAATCATGGTTCATTTACCATTGTCTACTGTCTATTATCCACTGATACAACATATGTAATATATGTACACATATCAAAATGTCATATATTAAATATATTTTCAAATAAAGTAGAATCATGAATCTTATTAGAAATGAGAACAGTTTTATTTATTAACATCTATACCTAGCCAAATCAAATATATATATTTGTGTAATTAACACATTTTGGATGTGTATGAAGCTCCATCCTATAACCAGTCATTATATAGGCTGCTACATCTAAAAATCATCCTGTTATAACATTTACATACAATATACAACTTTACTAAAGGGATTAAAAACATAAAACACATCTTTTACTTTTACTTTTTTGTCATTTAGCAGATTTTATCCAAAGCGATTTACAAATAAGAAAAATTAAATTAAACTATAAGTTAAAAGTCTATAAATACTATATATACACATGTAAGAAAATGGAGACATTAAATACAATTACAAATGCATACAATGACATTTAAAAACTAAACATTTAAATGAAAACAAAAAAATAAAGCTAAAAACATTTCAAAATATTAAAACAACAAAAGGTATGAGTATAACAATTATTCTAACATGACACTAAGCCAAACACTCATATATATATATATATATATATATATATATATATGTTATTTCATTTCCATGTAGTATGTTGAAGTTCCGTTACTAAAATTAAATACAATTTATTAAAACTAAAACTAAAGAAAATACCTATAAAGACGTATTAAATTCATACATAATTTATCTAAAATTAATAAAATAACAACACACACACATGACACGCACGCATGCACGCACACACACACACACGCACGCACACACACACACACACACACACACACACACACACACACACACACACACACACACACACACACACAATTAATTAATGGTTTGTGTTTTAAACTTAGCTTGAATTAACCATGAATGTTGTCTTTGTGTATTGTTTTTAGAAAACAGTCACGAAACCATCGCAGACAAACTATTACAGTCTTGTCAACGGCTCAGGTTAGAAACCCTTAAATGTAGACCTTGTTACAATAATCAATATAATAATCATATTAACTTTGAGAATTCAAGCTCCTTTTAATCAATGATTTCAAAGTGTTTTTATTGTTATTATTTTGTGTTTTAGCTTTATTGCAGTCGTGCCTCCAACTCCTCCTCCTGTTTATGAAGCCCCATCAAATAACAGATTGATTCATTTAACAGAACAGGTGAGGACTGTAATGTGTTTTTTTCTTTGCATTTCTTCATTACCTAATTACGCCTTTTGTATTAAACTAGGACCTCAAAAATCAAAGCCATTTACTAAATCTGTGGAGAACCTGATGGTGTCTGTCAGTGCTCACATAAAAGTAAGAAAACAAAACGAGCCTACTCTATGTTGATTGTAAAAGCATTACAATAACTGATAACCACAAGAGTCTCTACAACAGCCTGATCTGGGATGTTTTGTCTTGTCCTGATGCTAGAGTTCTCCAAATCTCAGAATGATCTGAGTGTGGAAGTGGGTCAGCTGACGGTGGATCACGGACAGCTGCAGAACTCAAGACACAAGAGCCGATCAGAGAGTGCCATCAACAAAGCCAATGTAGGTCTATGCAGTACTGCCTACAAGCATTTGTATTGCAGAACATCTCCTGTTATTCCCATTCAATGCCATGTGGGACGTGACCAGTTCACTTCAAATGACGAAGAAAGGGTGTCATCCTTCATTGCTGTTGATGTATGAACGATCTGAATTTGAGACTGGGCGATTCATCTGTCAAAACAGTTTTGATAAATCCACTTTGGTTTTCCAGCCAACCAGGTTTGACTTGAAAAATTGGCAGAAGACAATCAGTAACTATTGCCTGCTGTGTTTGAAATCTCCAGTGGTTCTCAACACTTTTCTTTTTAAGAATGTGCTAGCTAACATTAACAAATGTGCTGCACATTGAAAGTTAATAGTTATTGTTAGTAACATTTGTTAGTTCATATTATCTCAGGTCAGTCAATACCAACTGATACAAATTTAGATTTTAATATTTGTACATTTTGAAATCGATATTAACTAAGAATAATACATTCTTTAGACATGTTTTTATTGTTTGAGCTCTCCAGTGGTTCTGATTTTTGAAAGTAATTTTAGACACGTTTTTTATTTGGGACCAATAAAATACTTTGTATTTTTTTGTAATGTAGGTTTGTTAGTTAACATTAAGTTTACATTTGTTAACATTAGTTAATGCATTAGCTCACATTAACCAAAAATGAGCAGCACCATAGTATTCTTTATTAATTAGCACAATGTTAGTTCATGCTCAGGTTCATTAAATAATATTAATAGATACACCCAATAATACAGTTCAAAATAAACATTAACTAAGATCAATAAATGCTTGTTATTTCATGTTAACTATTATCAATAAATTAAACCTTATTGTGAAATGTTACCAATATTTCAAAAGTTGAAAAATGTATATTTATTATAAAAATGCCCATTAAATTGTACGTTTTTACATGACTTTTCCAGGTCTAGAAATCACACTTTTAAAATGAGGCTTCCTCAAATACTTTCAAATGCTGTGGAAATACTGCTTTTTCGAAGACAAAAACAATAAATTAAAATAAGAAATATCTTGATTTGTCGTCATTTAAATCATTCCAAGTCATCTTGAGGCCCTTTGGGAGTTTGTTGTGATCCCCTAATAATCGAACCTTTGTGAGAATCAATGTTTTACTGTGTAAGTTTGAAGGTTAATTTGAACTAAGAATGAGATTGACTAAACATTTGACATTAGTGTGACGTCCTGCTTGATTTTGTCTCCTCACAGCTGTGTAAAGCACCCAGTCTTCCCAATCTATCCCAGGACAGCAGAGGCACAGAGCAGTACGCTTCAACAAGTACACTTTACCTGACAGATGACGACGCTTCATACACATCTGCATACAGCGATGAGCAGAGGGTATGTATTCACTCGATATTTGATTCTGTTTGATCAGATAACTGATGAGTGCAGATCTCTCAGGACCAAACTGCTGAAGTTCTGCAAAATTCTGCAAGATAACTTTCTGCAAAATCGTTTATTAGATAACGCTTACAGGCTTATGGGTATGAGTGATGTGTTGTGTGTTAATTCTCTCTCACGACATCAGACATCAGCATAAGAAAGTGAAATGATAATAAATATGAATTCATTCAAAAACATGTTTTGTACAGGACAGCAACAGTAGCACAGGAATGGATTGTGGGATCTTTGAAAACACTAGCGTGACCGGAGAAGTAGAAGTTGCGTTCGGTTACAACAACAGGACGTCCTGTTTGGATGTAACTATCAATGCCTGCCAAAATCTGATGTTTGGAGATATGAAGAAGAAATGTCATCCGTAAGTTGTTTTGATGGAGTGCATGTTTGCTGTGTATTACAGACTGAACAATGTTAGCAGGACATTGTTGCTGTAATGTATTTGGCTCATATTCAGTTATCCTAATAATAAATTGTTTCTTTCTGAATAAATAGGTATGTAAAGATCTGTTTGCTTCCAAAGAAATACCACGATTATAAGATGAAGACAGCAGTCAAAAGGGGGAATAACCCGGTTTACAATGAAACCTTTACTGTGAGTATTTACAACCAGAATTTATTGGTAAACACTGTTCATTTTATTGTTATTTTTTTAATCAAGGTGTTATTTTAGAGGTACTATTATAGTTGTTATTATTATTTGAATTATTATTATTTTTTCCCAATTTAATTTTAGTTCGTTTCAGTCATTTTGTTGTGTATTTTTGTTGTTGTTGTTTTTATTAATCTGCCAATATAATTTTTATTAGGATTTTTTATTTTTTATTTTTTAGGATTAAGTTATTTTAGTTTTAGTCAAGTTAAACTAAATGGAAATAAGACATGTTGCCTTTGGCAGCTAGGTGAAATAAAGTAAGTTTAAGGTTTTTATGTTATTTTATTTCAGTTAATATAAATTTTTAAATATTATTATTATTATTTGCTCTAGTTTTAGTTATCTATAATAACCCTGCAATGAAAGTATACATTAAAGTGGTGAGATAAGCAAACATTATCAGTGAGAGTCAATAAATAAGCAAAGTTAGTAAATTTTGCAATAAGAAAAGCAAATGTACAAACAGATGCTGAGTACAACAGATACTGAGTGAGCAAAATATTATTTGTTATTACTCTCACAACCTATACAAATTGTTTGAAATTCCACAATCACACAATGAATGTTTACAACCAGACACTGGAAACAAACCCAGACTTTACAGCAAAGCATTAAAAAACAGCTTGACTTTTAACAATCATCGGAATGCTGTAGTTTATGGGATTTAATTTTGTTTTGCTTTAAAGGGATACTCCACCCCAAAATGAAAATTTGTTGTTTTTCACTTCCAAACCCGTAAAAGCTTCATTAGTCATCAGAACACACTTTAAGATATTATGGATGAAAACTGCGAGGCTTGTGACTGTCCCATTGACTGCCAAGTAAATTACACTGTTAATGTCCAAAAAAATATGAAAAGCATCACCAGGATACACCATCTGCCATCAGTAGTTCAATATGACTGTTATGAAGTGACGAGAATACTTTTTGTATGGAAACAAAACAAAAATAACGACTTTATTCAACAATTAGGCACCGTAATGTGTCCTCTGCGTCAGCGTAGTTCCATTTTGGAGATTGAATGAATGAATGAATGATGCATTTATATAGCGCTTTTATTATGTATTGCTGTACACCCAAAGCGCTTTACAATCATGTGGGGGGGTCTCTCCTCAACCACCACCAGTGTGCAGCATCCACTTGGATGATGCGACGGCTGCCACAGGACAACGGCGCCAGTGCGCTCACCACACACCTGCTACAGATGGAGAGGAGAGAGAGAGATAGAGCCAATCAAGTGGATGGGGATTATTAGGAGGCCATGATTGACAAGGGCCAGTGGTGGGAATTTGGCCAGGACACCGGGGTTACACCCCTACTCTTTACGAGAAGTGCCGTGGGATTTTTAATGACCACAGAGAGTCAGGACCTCGGTTTAACGTCTCATCCGAAAGATAGATTATCCCCTTGATGCAAAATGCGAGTATTGTGGCGATGCTTTTCTGGACCTTGACAGTGCAATTTATTTGGCAGTGAATGGGACAGTCACAAGCCTCTTGGTTTTCTTCCAAGATATCTTAAATTGTGTTCTGAAGACTAATGAAGTATTTACGAGTTTGGAACGACATGGGGGTATGTGAAAAATGAAAAATGGGTGGAATATCCCTTTAAGTGTCCCTTTGCCCTAAATGGTCTTATTGTAACTCAGCAGACAAATGTATTAGAACAACCAGTAGCTTTATTATTATTATTATTATTATTTATTTGTTTAATTTAGTGTGTATTAAGTCATTTTAAATTGAATTATGCTGTATTTATTATATACTATTATATTACTATAAATAACTATATTTTGTTTAATTGACACATTTATTTTTTCATTTGCACAGATGGAAATGCATTGCAAGTATGACTATATTTGGAGGTTTTTGTGTGCTGAGCTGTTTGGTGTGTGTTTGCAGTGTGTGGTTGCTGCTGAGCAGCTGGGCAGCAGTGTAGTTCAGGTGTCAGTGTGGCACTGCAGGGGACTCAAGCGGAAGCTCTTTCTGGGCGAGACGCTCGTGCGTCTGGCTGACTTGTGTCTGGAGAGCACAGACACTCAGCACTCTGTCTGCTACGCACTCGGTCCAAAGGTAAGATCAGTCAAACTGGACTGACCTCATTAGAACATTATGAAATGATCTGCTCTTAAATTAAGTCTTCAAGTGCTTTCTACTGGGCAAGCTGTATAATAATTTTTCAAAACATTGCCCAGATTTGCTCATGTTCTGAGGTATATCTGCTGATCTGTTGAACACCGAAGCTTGTTCTTTCATTGCAGGATCATCCACTAGGTGGCGACGTCGAGCTGCTGCTTAAAGCTCAGTTCCAGTTCCTGCCACAGACTTGCCCACATACAGCCGGTATGCGACTAGCACTCACTATCATCCAGCTCAGAATAAGACTGTGTGAATGAGTCAAAGACTGCCTTTTCTGGGCTTTGTTCTATTCTTTAAGTACTCATTAGAACTGCAAGTTCAAATTGATTGAAACATAAATTAGGCCTATTTCAGAATAAAAACATATTGAGTGTAATAATTACTATATCTACACAGACCTTTTGATTGGAGCAGCAGGACAGCTCAAAGTCGTCATCACTGACATGTCGAAGCTGCGCGTTCTGTCAAAAACAGCTTACATTGAAGGGTGAGTGGCATTAACTGTGTGTATGAAGCCTATGTCTGAAGTAGTTCTAATACACATATAAAGAGCAATGTTATAATTGCAAAACTAGGCATAAAAGTAGATTTTCCTACAAATTATTAAGGAGTTTTAATGCATAATATTCTACTAAGCTGTAATTTAATTTGAATATTGTAACAATATTATAATTATATAATACTGTATATAATATAACACACACACACACACACATATATATATATATATAATTATATATATATATATACACATATATATACTGACCCCATATTTTTGAACAGTATTGAATAAAAAAAAAAAGACGTAGTCTCCTTTCCACAATAATTTAAATGTTGTGCCAAAATCTGAAGGCATGTATGGCACATGTCTTGATCTTATGTGCATTAATTGGTTATTAATGTCTTCCCAGAATCCTTTGCCTTCCTGGGGATCGAGAGCTGATGCAGAGAAGTCCAGCGCTGAAGAAGACTGCTGGTTCTGTCCAAATGAACTTCAGCAGTCTGACGAGTCAGGAACTCCAGCAGGCCACACTGCAGCTCAACCTGTGGGAGAAAAACACCTTCAGCCTCGCTGACCGTTTACTGAGATCAGCACGACTGGCCGGAGGTGAGCTCCACACACAAAACACACATGGCCTAGGTGTTTTCCAGTTTTCCACGTGACGGATTAAAAAATGATGTACACTCACATGAGATCAGGACTCCAGTCATAAACGATTGACGTCAGTAGTTATTTTTTACATCTATAAACGTGCACCAGTAGACACCAGTACTCAAAAACACATAAAAAATATGGGCTTGTATATCATCCTGTCTGCTTATTTCTGCAGAATCATCATGGAAACGTCTGCAGCAGATGCCAGGAGAGTGGCATGACTTCATTCTTCCATTTCATGCAAATGTCAGCACAAGCATGAGGTCATAACCGAAGAGCGTGGATCCTTTCCATCAACTCACGGATCCTGCCAAGTGACAGTTGTGCTTACAAGCTCAATCCTGACAAATCAATGCCCAGACTGTCTTCATTTCTTCAGGCATGAACTGTTTTCTTTGTTGTTGTTTTATATACAGTATATTTTATATTTATTTTCATAATTTCATAACTTATTTCATAAACAAAATATTTCCACAAAGATAGCATGCAGTGCAGTACTTTGTTCTTAAATAAACACCCAAATCTGTTCATCATAAATCTTTATTTCTAATATAATAAACACCTTTTAGGGGAAAATAAATAAATCCAGTTGTGAAGCTTGATAATTGAGTTATATTACTACTGATAACGCCTCATTTCTATTATACACACAAGTCACACTTTAAAATGTTAACCCACGGTCAACTAGTTCTTAACCTGGGTTAGTTGCTAGCTTCATAACCAAGGGTTAAAAACACTCCTCGTCTGCCTCTGGTTGGTAGTGTGAAAAGCTTATTTGTGTATGGATACTATCAAGTAATAATTTATACACAAGCGCTCAAAGTGTTGCGAGTGATTAAAACAGATAATTTTGATGGAAAATCAAGAATGATCAGGATAATTTGGAGAAAACAAATACATTTAAGACCTTCAGCCTCTATACAAAAAAACTAAACAATAAAAGCAACAAAAATACTATTCTATTTTTATGAAAGTGGCACCACATGGTTACAGGCATCACAGGAACAATGTACTAAATTGTCTTATTCGCCCATTTGTATGTTACTCTTAAAACTCCATTCATCCGTTGGATATATTTTACATTTGGTCCCACCAGCAGAGTAAAGGTGTCTTAACACTACCTGTTTGGGGTATTTTTTATAAAAATGTTAATTAAAATACGAAGAGCTAATAGCAAGTCCACGAGAAACTCGGCTCACAGATCCACCAACACAGCATGTATAAAAATACATTTAGATACCTACTGAGATTACAAAAGTCTATTAAACAAATCTTCCTTCATCCCACGGTCATAGCAATAAACATTCAGTAACTAGTTCAAAGTCATAAAAAAACAGTTTGTATCTAATGTAGGAAATCTAAGGATTTAACATACATTTGAACATAATCCAAATATATATATATAAAGTACAACTTACATATCAATCTCTTCAAAAAAAGGAATCATGACAGGTCAGTACAGAATTCAATAAACAAATGAATCCGTACGGTTATTAGTAAGGAAGAAAAGTACAGCTACCCATAAACCTTAAAGAAACAAAAGACTGAATAAATAAACACTGTAACAAATATTCTGGAAAAAGCCATATTCAACATGAATTAAAGAGTTTTAATATCAGACAATACATACAATTAATCATACTGCCAAGCCCTGTGCTGAGTGGATTATTAATAAGAAAAAGGGGAGGAAAAAGTACCAATTGTTACAACCCAAAAGTAATTCAAATGATATTTTTTGATTATTGATTTACTAACATATATTTAACAAAAGGAGGACGCATTGTTGGCACAAGTGTTTAAATATCATTTAGCTTCATATTTTTATGGCAAAAGCAGATTTATTTCAGTACATTGTGAAATTGGTGTGCGTTTGTGAAATTGGTAACGTTTTACAATAAGGCTGTGTATGTTAACATTAGTTAACAATTTATGGAGCAATTTGTTAATCTTTCTTAATGTTTATGGCAACATATACTGTATAATTAAACATTAAAAGTTATCACTAATTTAAACTGCAAACAAAGAATGAACAAATTACCAAACATTAATAAATGTTGTTCATTGAAATTGTAAATGAAATTGTTCATTGTTTGTTGAGGATTCCTCATGCATTAAATAATGTAACAGTACAAAACCTCACTGTAAAGTATTACCGTGAAATTCAATGTACACCACTAAGGGGTAAACGTCATATGTGTCAAAGTGTGCATTTTTTTTATTATTTAGTTTTTAGTGCATATTGAACCAGTGTTCATATCAAACGAATCAAATCAGTTGCATTACTGTGTGCATGTACGTCTGCATACTTATGTGCTTATGTACGCAGGATGTGCCTCTTGCATTGACCATTCAGACGTAGGGACAGAAAGAAAATGGACAAGGGCTTTGATTTTTTTATAAGGCCTCAAACTCATCAATCCTCTGTTTAGTGTTGCCCTGGCGGATCTGCCGGAGAGTTTTGTATTTGTCTCGGCCGGCGCACATTCTCTGTGTGCAACAGGTCATTCTGCGTCTTCTTGGTGTCGTCACGAGCATGGGACAACTCTGAGGTCAGAGCCTGTAAAGAAGACAATATCAGCGATTTAGTGATGATTCTTTGATCCGTGACTGAAGAGAGCGATAAGAGCTGAATCCATGTGATTTTGCAGAAAAGGACTTAAAACAAAAGTCCTAACCCTACATCCTCATGTAGGATAAATTTGGATTAACAACCTAAAATAACATTGCTGTTCAGGCCTAACCCAATGTAAGCCCCCTAAACCCATTCAGAACAATTGGATACCTAGGTTGATAACATTCGTATTAATCTATAGATCCCTCAGATTTAGGTTAGGAATATGATACGGTTGGGTTTTGGGGGAGGGATAGTGTTTGAATTGTTTTGGGATAATAGAGTTTGGACTGTTTGATAGTAATGTTGTTTTAGGACAGATAAAGTACGGTATGTTATTTCAGGAACATGACCTACTTGGCAAAATCACATTGACCATTCCTAGCCCTAACTGTTACCTAACCCTGCAGGCAGAGGGAAATTGTGGGTTTGTAAGTCAAGCTCCAGCCCAAGCCTAAATCCTAAGAGTCTAAAGAGCCTAATCCTATTTCCAAAATCTGTTTGGTTGATAAGATTGCTGCCCAGGACCAACACAGATCTGTTGGCGGTACCACAGTAATCATAGGAGACAATGTGATGAACTAAAGTAGGACTTGTTTTAATGTTTATAGGCATCCCTGGTGCTAGACACCTAACTACTCCCATTAACCAAGACTAGATTAAGGTCTAAACAACTCTAAACCTAACCTCAACGTTCTCCTAAAAAGAAAGGAAAATTGCTAGTAGATGTTTTTTCAGGCAGGGGTTAATCATTCCTACTCACAGAAAGCTATATTAGCCACTTTCTGCCACACAGTAGCTCCAACACTCCCCGAGAAGGCCTAGAGCCCTGAAGTAGATCTCAATAGGAACCCATCAATGATAGAGAATGGCAGGATCAGAGCTGCACTTTTATAATTTTAGATACTTTTGTTGATTTTATGTTATTTACATGGGAGTTGGAAAGGCAACGAGACAAATCAACTGCCAACTTATGTGCAAGTATTTACTCAATCAATTCCTAATTAGCTGCTTCAGTGGGAAAGTGGCTATTCCTAGTTTAGTTTAGTTTAGTTCCAAACCTGCCTAAATGCATCTAGATTATTAAATATGTTTTAAGTAAAACCAAAGATCTTAATAAGTTGGTTCAGGGACTATAGTTATGCAGGAAAGTGGATCTCTATGAGTCAGAATGAGTAATCCTGTTCTAGACCCTAAACCTAAAATCATAAAGCAATGACGGGTTATAGGAATGTTGTATAGGACAGTTTTATTCAACCCCACTCATCGAGACACAATGTCCCTCAGAATTCAGGTCCAGCCCTAATCAAACACACCAGAAACATCTAACCAAGGTGTTCAAGATCACTTGGATCCAGTTTAATACCCCTGAATTAGGACCAATAAGGTCTTATAAGACGTTACAGGAAGGTAGCTCTCTGGAGTGCAGGGACAGTTTAGTTCCGAAGCAAACAAACCTGATAAAGACCTTGATTATTTGGCTCACTGGCATTGGACTACAGATCATGAAGGCACTATAGAATAGGGATGTCATACTCACTTTCCTGCAGAGTTTAGATCCAACCCTAATTAAACACACCCAAAAAGCTGATCAAGGTATTCAGGATTGCTAGAAACTTCCAGGCAAGTATTTTGAATTTGGTTGGAGCTACACTCTGCAGGACACTGGCCCTTTAGGAGTGGAGTTTGACCCATGTGCATAGAGTACTAAAAGAACCAAACTTTTCAGGAGCTATATAACAGAAACACCCTTTCTCTAGAATACCATCTTATTTGTTCAATAGCCATGGCAATTACAGTTAGGAACATGCTGGAGTCAAATTTTAACGTAAGACTTAAGGAAGTATAAAATCCAACCCTGCCCTCATACCCCTTTTCCACCAAAGCAGTTCCAGTGCTGGATCGGAGCCAGAGCCTAGTTTCAAACCGGTTCTTTTTCTTTCGACACCCAAAGCACCAGCTCTGAACCAGGAAAAGCGGTTCGTAAGTAGCACCAAAACATTCCTGGGCTAGAAGGAAGAACCGCTTGCGTCAGGGGCTGGGGGCGGGGTTACCATTAACAACAAGACGAACAGAAACGTTGAACCGCCATATTTGAAATCGCAGCTAACGTTAAACGTGAACACGTTTGATTTGCCGTGTTTGGATGCTGAATAGGTTCGCAAAACCATGAACTTCAATAGCAACGCAACGTCCACCATTATTAATAGTTTGTTTAAGCTTGTTCGGGATGGATCAGCGCTTTACGGACGGTCGGTGCGAGGCATCGAGGTGCTGCAGGAGGCGACTGGAAAGCAGGCTGCTCTTTATACTTTTGGATCGCTCTCGGGGTGATTTAATGTGTTGTATGCTGATCGATTGATCAGTCTGCGTGGCGCCGATGCACCTCGAACAAGCTTTTTGTGCCGCTAGTGAACCAAAACATGAAACGTATTGTAACGTAAGACCTGGCTCTGTATTGGCTCTCTAGCCTGTGAAAAAGCAACCCGGGTCTTAAAGGGCTCGCCTGTCGAACCAACTAAGAACCGGCAAGAGCACTAGCTCTGAACTAGCACCTGCTTCCTGCTGGTGGAAAGGGCGTACCAGAGGTCTACTATCCAGCACAGTTTAGCTCTAACTCTTAATCAAACACACCTGGGACGGCCAATCAAAGTGTTCAGGATTACTTGAAAATAACAGGCAGGGGCCTATACCATGAAGCCGGATTTGCTGGCTAGCCAGGTAAGTTTCAGTTTAGTTTGCACCAATCCTGGATTTTAGGTACCATGAAAGTGGTTTGGCTTTTAGCTGCATTCATTGCTATTGTAACTTAAACTCCACAGCTAATCTGCTGCGGGGCAGGTTATGTTCTGGGTTAGAGATCTCAAACTGAAATGGGATCAATCAGATGTGAGCAAAGTGATGCATGTCTGACACAAAAAAAGTCACTCCCCAGTTTCTCTTCCTACAAATGAAAGGTCACTGTGAAGTACCTTAAAAAAAAAAAAAATACAACAAAATTGTCTGGCTTTAATGATAATTACAATTTACATATGATTTATATAATTATAATATGATTGATATTATTATTATTACTATATTACACACAAGCACTTTTAGTTTAAAAGTTATTATAAAGCATTTATTTTAAATGAATATTAATATATACAGATAATATGTAACATAAATAAGTGGTATATCAATGGATAATACTTTAAAAATGGTAACGTGACCTTACATGTTTGAGTCTCTATCGCTGTATATCATCAACTACATAAACTGCACTTGTGACTACACTGATAGAGCACGATCATTTCATTTATTTGTTCTCTTTCATGGACAAGTACTTCAGTGAAAATGCATTTAAACTCCTCATATTCTTTAATCTCTTAACATTTAACAAACAAGTTTTGAATCTCGCTGGCTCTCTCGCTAAAGTGAATCACACTTGCTGTGCTGTGATTGGCTGTTCGCTGCTGATGTCACACATTCATGTGCATGCGCTCCATTAACTCAGAATCAAGCCTGAGTTGACAGAGAAAGTTGATGATCAGCTTCATGGTACCAACAAAGCCAGATTGGAGTGGTATGGTTTTGTCAACTCAAAGCTTATCCTATAACTCTGAATTTGTTCATCTACCATCATGGTACAGGCCCCAGGTGCGTTGGAGCGGAGTTGGACCTAAAGGTAGCTTTCCAGGAGCAGGGTTGAATACCACTGCATGCAGCCCTAAACACACTGCACAATTTTCAGCTGTCCCAGACAAAAGATTGGCATCGTGAAACAATTGTGGCGATTTCTGTGATCGTGGCTCCTAATCGGTGCACTTGTGTCATACAGTGAGAAAGGTTCAAAGACGGCCATTGTTACAATCTTGGGACCAAAGAGCCTACGATACAGCAAGATCATCACAGTGTGTTTGCTTCTATGATCCACGTTTACTGACCAACCAATAAAAATGTCACATGAAATCAATGCAACATCGTGCTAAAACATAAAATCACTTCCTTTTTCTTTTCAGCTCACATAAAAAAATACAACTGCTAAAGTGTGATTTATCATGCACTTTTTTTTTACCACTAGCACATGCTGATGTCGTTTTATTCTTCTTTAGGAACGTGTGTCGTAGCATACGAGTCAATAGGTGTCATCATCGCACAGTCTACACATGTTGTAGCCAAGTTTATTAGGTCTATGTCGCACAGAGTGACATGCAGTGATCTTATAGGATTGCTAAAATCGTGCAGTGTGTTTCGGACTTTGGGCTCTAATCCTGGAGCCTAGGAAAGTTGCTCTATCCAGTTGAACATGCAATGTTATACTTACCAACAGCTGTTTCTGAACTCGTTCATTCTTCTCGGCCTCAGTGATTCGCTGTTCTTCTAGCGGTGGTCATTGATACCGCCTGTCTGCAGGTCTGCACTGTTGTTGCTCTCCGCATCTTCATTTTCATTCTCATCAGGTTCATATGCAGGTGGTGGTGGAGGGAGAGGTGGCGCAGTCATCACCATATGAAGCTCTTCACGAGTCTTCACCAGGTCATCTTGGGCCTCTTGTGCCTGGAAGGACACAATCCAACATCACAAATATCAGACTTCCAATTCAATTCTTCAAGAATTTAAGAGTGCACTACCGCTATGGACATACAGACAGCTTTTGGACAAATTGCAGGAACGCAAACTCATCAGGTGTGAAAGCGGTGAAGGCCGGGACACACCAAGCTGGCTTCAAAGAACTAGCGTCGGACCAAAAAGCTGCGCTTGATCACACTGCACAGACTACAGCCGACGGCAGACTAACATGTGTGAGAGGAATTAAGTGTCTATATCAGCAGCTATCAATAGTATATATTTTTCATTCAAAAAGAGAAACCAAAACAAAGATATGCAAGATAAACGCATGATATACTGACGTAAACAAATCAGCTAGTTTGCCTTTTGAATATCAAGTAACGTTGATAACTTTAATCATTTTAAGCAGCTCATGTTGTTATGAAAACATTTGCGTATTAGAATGATTGGGAAAGATCATGTAACATTTAAACAGCTTTCTGTCTGTACCGCCTTCATTTAAGTGCTTGTTTTCATCACTTTAATTCTCAGGCATTTAATTCTGATTCATTAAACTGAAAATCCAATCAGAGTTCTCACTCTCGCCAATGTGAGCCCGACGAGTGGAATACATCAAACAAACTAGCCGGACCGTCGGATGGGTGTAAGGGTTTATGTCTTAACGGTCTTACTCTGTGCTGCCATGTCATGGCTTCCTCTTCCTTGCGTTTTTGGCTTCCTCCAGGATTGCAATACGAGCAGTATGTTCTGCCAGTTCCTGAAAAGAAAGATGAATGGGGAGGATTGTTAATGGGGAAAAATTATAAAGGCAAAGTATTTTTCAGAGAAAGTGTTGGGTTCTCACCAGCTGTTCTTGACCCTTCAGCTGATTCTGGGCTTGACGGGCCAGTTCCTCCTTTGCAAGTAGTGCTGCCTGCCTCTCTGTCTCCAATCTGGCTGCCTCCTCCTCTGCCAGCCTCCGTTCACTCTCCAGCTGCTTGGCCCTCTGCGTTTGTTCCTGCAGGTCTGAAAACACGCATCCAGATTTAATTTAAAGTGGAACCATCATTACATCTTATGTGTGGGTCTGGGCCTCAACTGTGGATGGTGATGCTCTAACAAATAGGCAATGTACAAAATAGCAAAAACACAATATATAATACAGACAATTATGTGTGTACAGGTCTGATATGTGCAAATTTGAAATGAAAATAAGTATGTGTGATGAATAAATAATGTATAATAGTGTTGTGTGTTCCACGTTTAATGTCAAGTGTTCATGAGATGGAATGCTTGGGGAAATAAACGGTGGGATGTTGGGATGTTAAAAGGGTCATGAACTCAGAAACCAAAATTCCCTTAATCTTTTGATATATAAGAGATCAAGTTTCTGTACTGTAAGTTTCAGAACTCAACACTTTCTCGTTAGTTTAAAAACAGTTTATATTGAAGCCAGTCTGTCAAAAATGTCGATTAGTATTGCATTATAAATATGCTTTCCCTATAAAAAAAAATACCCAAGATTGCTTGAAGAACACAGATGTATTTTGTGCAATCATGCGTTTATTGTCTTCAAGTCTCATCAGTTAAAAATCTCTATCTCAGTTGTGCGTTTTATTCAGCGATAACTGGATACCTTTGTCCATATTAGGGATTACACGGAGCGTTGTACTTCTGCTATGCATATTGGAAGTTCCTGGGCAAGGACGCACTCTGGCTTCCGGTGTGAACTAAACCGTCATTACATTACATAGCATGTGTACTCAGTAATACTCATAACACCCTATTTTGGGTAAAAATAGGTAAGATAGTACTTTTCTCTAAAGAAACAGGATTCCCTGATTTATCGCCATTGATATCGTTATCGCAATAAATACCAGAAATATTGTGATATATTTTTAAGCCCATATCGCCCATCCCTACTTTTTAGCACTGCCCACCAATTCCGGCATGTAGTGTAAATAACGAGAGAGTTGAATGCAGGTCTACGTAGAAACCAAACGATAAAGATGGCGCTGAAGGCAATGGGGTATTTTCGGAAAGACTGAAACTAAAAGACGACGCTGTGCCGAATATATTGGATCTGACAGCAATGTCGCACCACAGAAGTGCGAGTAACTGTTTTTATTACATGATCACTATTTCTTTGTCTATTATTACATATAATTTTATATGTACAGAGTATTTATGCGGTTTTGACCTAAATCTCAGCAGCATCCATCTGTGAAGGATGTCAAACATACACAACTGTTATCCAATCAGAGTAGTGGGTGTTTACTTCAGAGTCTACAATCCGCCACGCATATTCAAACAGAGCATTCGGATGAGAGGGTTAAAAACAAGACAGAAAATAGCCTATTACTTCTAAATTATGTTGTTTTTTCGGTGTAAAAATCTTGATAACATTATAAGGGACCTCAGAAATCATTACAAAATAATAAAGGTAGTTCATGACCCTTTTAATCAAAAGTTTGCTGGTCCGAGACAGTTGCGACCAAATTATGTTTTCACACTTTTGCTTTAGCAAAGAAGTTTTAATTCCCTGTGAGCAAATTATTCTACTTTGAAGGGATAGTTAACCCAAAAATAAAAAATCTGTCAGCATTTGCTCGTGTCATTCCAAACACTGTATGATCTTTATTTCATGGAACACCAAGGGAGAATTTTAGCAAATATTCATGGTGCCCCCCCCACCCCCCTCATAAAATGAAAGTGCATGAAAACTACGGGCTGTTAATTTTCAGAAAGACCCACTGAAGCATGATTAAAGTACTTATGATTCATGCACTATTCCAAAATATGTGAGGCTGTACAATCTTTCTGTGTAGATTAGAACAGTTGATATTCACTGAATTGTTTTTGAATGCGGTGGAAAAATTCACTTTCATTTTATGTAAAAAGAGAAGCTTGTACTTGCCGATACATATAATTATAATGAAATAAATTCATATAGGTCCCAAAAAGACATATGAATGAGCACACAATGACTGATGAAAAACAAAAGTAATGTCATATTGTGATTTGCTCATAAGCGGACATTCAGAAAGCTTTGCTGGGCTGTATATAGAGTATATCAGAGATGGCTGATGGTTTTAGCATGCATGGCCCCAAGATTCAATAACATTATTTAATCCAGAACAACAACACATAGATTACTGTTTTCACATATTGCTAATTTATGAATGAAAAATTCCTTGTCATATATATTTTGTGTTTGCCACAAAGCTTGGCTTTCTGATATGTAGTAAAGACTACATTATTAGACATGCGGACAGCTGAAACCGAGTAACAGGTGCAGTATGACACCATCTTGTGTTTGTATTGCCAGTCAATGGTATTGTCAGCTGGAGCACAGTCATGATCAAAGTATAATGCCTCCGCTTCATTGAATGACAAGCTAAAGGTTACATAAACTCAAAAGACCAAAGTGACTGTATTTGGCTTGGCGTCTCCAATTATGAGCCAAATTTTCCTAATGGACTTACAGAAAAACAACAGTCACAATGATTGTTAGATTTTAAAAACTATAATCCATATTGAGTTGTTTAATAAAACTAAATACTGACCGTTAAAATACATGTCTTTTCTGAAATAAAATCAAATACGATAAAGCTTTACATTTTCCTCAATCAAAACAATTAAAATGTTGATTGCTTTATTTGCTTATGTGAGCATGATCAATAAATACAATAATCGTGCATTAGAAATATTTGAAATACAAAATAATCCTAAAATGTATGATATTTTTCCAAATAAAAAAACAAACACGCTGGATCATAGCGTCTTACCTTTTCCGCTTTTTGGTCTTCTCCTCAAACTGGTAGAGTCGCATCGTCAGCTCCTGTTTCTCTCTCTCCATCTGCTCTCTCTCTATCTCTATGGCCTCTCGTCTCTTCTTCTCACTCTCCAGCTGAGCTCTGCAGATAAGACACAACCAAAGAGAAGTACAGTGACGTTTGCTCAGGGCCGCTCTATACCCACACACAAAACTAAGCTCTCATACTGCCCTTCCCAAGGTGGTCATAGTTCCTTGACCGGCTGCAAAAACAGCTTGATCAGAAATCTTTATGGTTTCATGACGTCACAACCATGAGCAGATTGACATACGACCACTCATGTTTACATATCAATGTCTATACATTATTCAGCATCTTAGCCCACCCTGATCGGCAGCAACATGAACTTTGATCAGCCAATCACAACAGAGATCATTTATAAATAAAAATGTTTAAATGCCAGCCATTTGGAAAGTAATTTGCAGCAACAAAAGTATTTGGGCCTTACTAAAGGCAAAACAAAACAACAAACAAAAACCCTAACACAAAATAAAAAACATATTACAAAAATTAACTTCTATAAATTCATACCAGGTTTTGCCAAGTCAAAGATTCTAGTATACTAAATTAAATTAAACTTCAAACCAGGCTTTGCCAAGCTAAATATTCTAGTTTACTAAATTAAGTTAACCTTATACCAGGTTTTGCAGGCCAAATATTATAGTTTACTGAATTAAATTAAACTTCATACCAGGCTTTGCCAAGCCAAATATTCTAGTTTACTAAATTAAATTAAACTTCATACCAGGCTTTGCCAAGCCAAATATTCTAGTTTACTAAACTAAACTTTATACCCGGCTTTGCCAGGCCAGAGATTCTAGTTTACTAAATGAAATTAAACTAAACTTCATACCCGGCTTTGCCAAGCCAAAGATTCTAGTTTACTAAATTAAATTAAACTTCATACCAGGCTTAGCCAAATATTCTAGTTTACTAAACTAAACTTTATACCCGGCTTTGCCAGGCCAGAGATTCTAGTTTACTAAATTAAATTAAACTAAACTTCATACCCGGCTTTGCCAAGCCAAAGATTCTAGTTTACTAAATTCAAATAAACTTCATTCCAGGCTTTGCCAAGCCAAGGTTTCTGTGATTTACGATGCTAAGTGTAAAATATGATGTAGAATATGGTAAAAAAAAAAAATAAAAACATTCATACCAGGCTTTGTCAAGCCAAAGTTTCAGTGAAATAAGATGCTAATACACTTTCTACACGAATACCATATTCTACACGAATATGGTCAAACAAACAAAACAATAGAACAGAACAAAAAAAAGTAACATAAATCAACTTTATACCAGGCTTTGCCAAGGCCAAAATGTCTAGTTATGAAATAAGATGCTCTTTTATATACTGCTGCATCTGCTGACGAGACAGCATCACTCTTCACATCACCATGGAGATTCATCCTCACCTCTCCATCTGTTTGTGTTGTTTCTCCTCTCGAGCCTGTGCTTTCATCTGCTGCACCTCGATGGTGTCCGGCTTCCTGCGGCGCATGTAAAGCTCATGGTTCCCCATGCACAGCTGTAGGATACGTTTATTAATGCGCAACCGTGGGGAGTAGAACACAAAATCCTGCAGGGTTAAGAAGGGAGAGACAAGATGTCAATGCAGGGGTTATAAAACATTCCATTTATGGATCGTTGATCAAATAGATAACTGTGTATTTACATAATAAAGTCCTGTGATAATGTAAACGTAAAAACCTACAGAAAGCTGTTGTTCTGAGCAGCTGGCTCTGAAGCTCAGAGATAACGCTCTATGAAGGCCAGCTTGTCAGAGAAGACTGACTGCTGGTGTTTATCAGTCAAAACAGCCCTGCTGAAACTTATGACTCTCTACTGTGAATATGCAGATGTTAGCAGTGATTCAGTGTTTGTGTCAAAACAAAGCTGAAGTGAAGCCATCCCTAGAAAGCATCTCACCATAATTTCAAGTCTTTTTGAATGAGTCATTTCTAGGGTTGGGAATCGAAAATCGATTCTGATTCCAGAATCGGATACTTAAGGTCAGGAATCGGATACTTGTTGTCAAATTAAAATTTCGATTCCGCCTATCGATTCATATGCGCTTTTTTTCCTTCATCTGTGAGGACCGGTGCGACCTAACGATCTGCCAGGACCTTGCTCGCTAATCTAAGCCTCCAAAGTTTGCCTGCATTTGCGATCAGAATCCAAAAAAGCTAAGTATAATATCTGTGATAGCTAAACATGTTGCAAGAGAGTTGTCACCACCAACATGACATTAATTTAATAGATCGTTAAAGATCGCGAACATGACTCAAACACTAACGTGATTCTATTCCTAAATTAAAATGATTTGTCTGTTTCATTCCTCAACCTTTGAGGTGTGCGATCACAATGTTGTGATCACTTGGTTCATCCGTGTAGCAGTGGCACCACTGATCTAAGCTTGGACACCCTGCTCAAAACGGCAGTTGTTGTCCCCTTTCTCTTGACAAGAAATGCCTTTATTAAGACACGGAACCGGTGTATTTTTTGCATCCACATCCAACGAGACTTTTCAGACGCGCACTGCAGCTTTGCCTCAGCGTCAGGAGTGAGTCAAATGAGCGCGGAAAAGGTACACCAGCCAAATGAGCTTCGGTAGAACAATGAGATGCTGTTAGGCTGTATGTCAGTAAAACAAACGTCCGTGTCCTGTCAGCCATCACTGTGCTCACGGTGCATGCTCTGATCGCGTCATCATAAATAAGCGCACAAGAGACTGCATACGAGTCTGTCGTCAGTTAAGTCATGAAATTACCAAAAAAGGCGATTAAAAGCTGCAAACTGTGCATGCATGTATGAATGCATTACATTTCAAAACGTCTCTCAAATGCATACTAATATATATATATATATATATATATATATCGTGCAATGGTTTGCTAAAAAGACATACGGTATAAATGCTTGATATCATTATCTAATCAAATTGGAATCGAAACTGGGAATCGAAAAGAATTGGAATCGATAAAATTCAAGCGATACCCAACCCTAGTCGTTTCAGCATCATTTATACCTCAGTATTTATAATAGTATTTATACTACTGCTATGCTAAAAAACAGTGGTGGTCAGTAGCAGTACAACTACTTAGTTACTGTATAAATACATTTTCAAGTATACTGGAGTAGTTTTATTTTGAGTAACTTTTACTTTTACTTCACTACATTCCAAAGCATAAGATCGTACTTTTTACTTCACTACATTTCATAAAACATATCGTTACTCACGTGATACATCACGTTGCTCCGAGAACATGAGAAGCGGTGTATGATTCATGAACAAACTGATTCTTTTCAATGAACCTGTTCAATCGGTTCAAATCGCAACAAGCGATTCATTCCCGAATTGCCATGATCCGATTGCAGCTGTTCTCGGTGAAACCTCACTGATTCAAATGATCCGTTTAGGCGAGTCTTCTTCAGTGAACTGAACTCACAAGAACCGGGAGATCTCGTGGCGCGCTACTGATGCTGTGAAAAGTAAGTTACTAATGTCGAATTTTAGGATTAATTATTGTAACTGAAAATAATATTTAGGTCAAAACTGTCAGTTGATTGTGAACTAAATCTGCTGTAAAGGGTGATCTATTTAAGCCCACTGAAATGCTTGAATGCAGACAGATCAACATCAGTGTCTCTAACGTTATGTTTTAGGTCAAAAACAAAACATTAAAATAACACCGATTAAATAAAACAACTCATACACGTTCATATTCCCGCTCTCCTGTAGCGTTCGCAGTTTTATTAAAATGCTATGCATTTAGACCTATGTGACGTCTGTTTTATATTGTTTATCAACAGTATACATTTTATATTGTTCAGATCAACTAGCCGACAGATATGAATGTTTATTCATAACCATACTGAAAATAAGTAAATATTGTTAGCTGATGCTAACTGTCTAGCTAACAAGCTTGCTGGTGCTAAGTTGAGAATTTTTAGATATAAAGTCCAAATATCTTTATTCAGCCACCTAGATAGATTCCATCTGAGGAAAAAGAAAGGATGTGATGTTCAGAACATAGTAACTGGTAATTATCAGGTGGGAAGTGATGCCCTCTGGGGCATTGGGCCAGGGTGTTTACACCACAGACAAAGTTTGAGAAGAAAAAAAAATTATATATATAAAAATATATATAATTAGATTTTCATAAAATGTTCTTCGTAATTTCAGGCCTAATTCTAATGTCATATATAACTG
>CM050412.1:13759856-13940345 GCA_027564155.1 Gymnocypris eckloni scoliostomus | reverse complement strand
TCTTTTCGACCCCAGTTTTGATTCCAATTTGATTAGATAATGATATCAAGCATTTATACCGTATGTCTTTTTAGCAAACCATTGCACGATATATATATATATATATATATATATATATATATATATAGTATGCATTTGAGAGACGTTTTGAAATGTAATGCATTCATACATGCATGCACAGTTTGCAGCTTTTAATCGCCTTTTTGGTAATTTCATGACTTAACTGACGACAGACTCGTATGCAGTCTCTTGTGCGCTTATTTATGATGACGCGATCAGAGCATGCACCGTGAGCACAGTGATGGCTGACAGGACAGGACGTTTGTTTTACTGACATACAGCCTAACAGCATCTCATTGTTCTACCGAAGCTCATTTGGCTGGTGTACCTTTTCCGCTCATTTGACTCACTCCTGACGCTGAGGCAAAGCTGCAGTGCGGCGTCTGAAAAGTCTCGTTGGATGTGGATGCAAAAATACACCGGTTCCGTGTCTTAATAAAGGCATTTCTTGTCAAGAGAAGGGGACAACAACTGCCGTTTTGAGCAGGGTGTCCAAGCTTAGATCAGTGGTGCCACTGCTCACGGATGAACCAAGTGATCACAACATTGTGATCGCACACCTCAAAGGTTGAGGAATGAAACAGACAAATCATTTTAATTTAGGAATAGAATCACGTTAGTGTTTGAGTCATGTTCGCGATCTTTAACGATCTATTAAATTAATGTCATGTTGGTGGTGACAACTCTCTTGCAACATGTTTAGCTATCACAGATATTATACTTAGCTTTTTTGGATTCTGATCGCAAATGCAGGCAAACTTTGGAGGCTTAGATTAGCGAGCAAGGTCCTGGCAGATCGTTAGGTCGCACCGGTCCTCACAGATGAAGGAAAAAGCGATATGAATCGATAGGCGGAATCGAAATTTTAATTTGACAACAAGTATCCGATTCCTGACCTTAAGTATCCGATTCTGGAATCAGAATCGATTTTCGATTCCCAACCCTAGAAATGACTCATTCAAAAGACTTGAAATTATGGTGAGATGCTTTCTAGGGATGGCTTCACTTCAGCTTTGTTTTGACACAAACACTGAATCACTGCTAACATCTGCATATTCACAGTAGAGAGTCATAAGTTTCAGCAGGGCTGTTTTGACTGATAAACACCAGCAGTCAGTCTTCTCTGACAAGCTGGCCTTCATAGAGCGTTATCTCTGAGCTTCAGAGCCAGCTGCTCAGAACAACAGCTTTCTGTAGGTTTTTACGTTTACATTATCACAGGACTTTATTATGTAAATACACAGTTATCTATTTGATCAACGATCCATAAATGGAATGATTTATAACCCCTGCATTGACATCTTGTCTCTTCCTTCTTAACCCTGCAGGATTTTGTGTTCTACTCCCCACGGTTGCGCATTAATAAACGTATCCTACAGCTGTGCATGGGGAACCATGAGCTTTACATGCGCCGCAGGAAGCCGGACACCATCGAGGTGCAGCAGATGAAAGCACAGGCTCGAGAGGAGAAACAACACAAACAGATGGAGAGGTGAGGATGAATCTCCATGGTGATGTGAGGAGTGATGCTGTCTCGTCAGCAGATGCAGCAGTATATAAAAGATACCATATTCTGGACTTTTGTAGCATCTTATTTTAACTAGACATTTTGGCCTTGGCAAAGCCTGGTATACAGTTTATTTATGTTACTTTTTTTTTGTTCTGTTCTATGCTTTGTTTTTTTGACCATATTCGTGTAGAATATGGTATTCGTGTAGAAAGTGTATTAGAATCTCACTGAAACTTTGGCCTGGTATGAAATATTTTGTGTTTTTTTACCATATTCTACATCGTATTTTACACTTAGCATCTTAAATCACAGACCCCTTGGCTTGGCAAAGCCTGGAATGAAGTTTAATTTAATTTAGTAAACTAGAATCTTTGGCTTGGCAAAGCCGGGTATGAAGTTTAGTTTAATTTCATTTAGTAAACTAGAATCTCTGGCCTGGCAAAGCCGGGTATAAAGTTTAGTTTAGTAAACTAGAATATTTGGCTAAGCCTGGTATGAAGTTTAATTTAATTTAGTAAACTAGAATCTTTGGCTTGGCAAAGCCGGGTATGAAGTTTAGTTTAATTTCATTTAGTAAACTAGAATCTCTGGCCCGGGTATAAAGTTTAGTTTAGTAAACTAGAATATTTGGCTTGGCAAAGCCTGGTATGAAGTTTAATTTAATTTAGTAAACTAGAATATTTGGCTTGGCAAAGCCTGGTATGAAGTTTAATTTAATTTAGTAAACTAGAATATTTGGCCTGCAAAACCTGGTATGAAGTTTAACTTAATTTAGTAAACTAGAATATTTAGCTTGGCAAAGCCTGGTATGAAGTTTAACTTAATTTAGTAAACTAGAATCTTTGGCTTGGCAAAACCTGGTATGAATTTATAGAAGTTAATTTTGTAATATGTTTTTATTTTGTGTTAGGGTTTTGTTTGTTGTTTTGTTTTGCCTTTAGTAAGGCCCAAATACTTTTGTTGCTGCAAATTACTTTCCAAATGGCTGGCATTTAAACATTTTTATTTATAAATGATCTCTGTTGTGATTGGCTGATCAAAGTTCATGTTGCTGCCGATCAGGGTGGGCTAAGATGCTGAATAATGTATAGACATTGATATGTAAACATGAGTGGTCGTATGTCAATCTGCTCATGGTTGTGACGTCATGAAACCATAAAGATTTCTGATCAAGCTGTTTTTGCAGCCGGTCAAGGAACTATGACCACCTTGGGAAGGGCAGTATGAGAGCTTAGTTTTGTGTGTGGGTATAGAGCGGCGTCCTGAGCAAACGTCACTGTACTTCTCTTTGGTTGTGTCTTATCTGCAGAGCTCAGCTGGAGAGTGAGAAGAAGAGACGAGAGGCCATAGAAATAGAGAGAGAGCAGATGGAGAGAGAGAAACAGGAGCTGACGATGCGACTCTACCAGTTTGAGGAGAAGACCAAAAAAGCGGAAAAAGGTAAGACGCTATGATCCAGCGTGTTTGTTTTTATTTGGAAAAATATCATACATTTTAGGATTATTTTGTATTTCAAATATTTCTAATGCACGATTATTGTATTTATTGACTGCGTTCACATAAGCAAATAAAGCAATCAACATTTTAATTGTTTTGATTGAGGAAAATGTAAAGCTTTATCGTATTTGATTTTATTTCAGAAAAGACATGTTATTTTAACGGTCAGTATTTAGTTTTATTAAACAACTCAATATGGATTATAGTTTTTAAAATCTAACAATCATTGTGACTGTTGTTTTTCTGTAAGTCCATTAGGAAAATTTGGCTCATAATTGGAGACGTCAAGCCAAATACAGTCACTTTGGTCTTTTGAGTTTATGTAACCTTTTAGCTTGTCATTCAATGAAGCGGAGGCATTATACTTTGATCATGACTGTGCTCCAGCTGACAATACCATTGACTGGCAATACAAACACAAGATGGTGTCATACTGCACCTGTTACTCGGTTTCAGCTGTCCGCATGTCTAATAATGTAGTCTTTTACTACATATCAGAAAGCCAAGCTTTGTGGCAAACACAAAATATATATGACAAGGAATTTTTCATTCATAAATTAGCAATATGTGAAAACAGTAATCTATGTGTTGTTGTTCTGGATTAAATAATGTTATTGAATCTTGGGGCCATGCATGCTAAAACCATCAGCCATCTCTGATATACTCTATATACAGCCCAGCAAAGCTTTCTGAATGTCCGTTTATGAGCAAATCACAATATGACATTACTTTTGTCGTTTTCATCAGCTTCTTCAGTCATTGTGTGCTCATTCATATGTCTTTTTGGGACCTATATGAATTTATTTCATTATAATTATATGTATCGGCAAGTACAAGCTTCTCTTTTTACATAAAATGAAAGTGAATTTTTCCACCGCATTCAAAAACAATTCAGTGAATATCAACTGTTCTAATCTACACAGAAAGATTGTACAGCCTCACATATTTTGGAATAGTGCATGAATCATAAGTACTTTAATCATGCTTCAGTGGGTCTTTCTGAAAATTAACAGCCCGTAGTTTTCATGCACTTTCATTTTATGAGGGGGTGGGTGGGGGGCACCATGAATATTTGCTAAAATTCTCCCTTGGTGTTCCATGAAATAAAGATCATACAGTGTTTGGAATGACACGAGAAAATGCTGACATATTTTAAATTTTTGGGTTAACTATCCCTTCAAAGTAGAATAATTTGCTTACAGGGACTAAAACTTCTTTGCTAAAGCAAAAGTGTGAAAACATAACTTGGTCGCAACTGTCTTGTTTCAGACCAGCAAACTTTTGATTAAAAGGGTCATGAACTACCTTTATTATTTTGTAATGATTTCTGCGGTCCCTTATAATGTTATCAAGATTTTTACACCGAAAAAACAACATAATTTAGAAGTAATAGGCTATTTTCTGTCTTGTTTTTAACCCTCTCATCCGAATGCTCTGTTTGAATATGCGTGGCGGATTGTAGACTCTGAAGTAAACACCCACTACTCTGATTGGATAACAGTTGTGTATGTTTGACATCCTTCACAGATGGATGCTGCTGAGATTTAGGTCAAAACCGCATAAATACTCTGTCTATTATTACATATAATTTTATATGTACAAAGAAATAGTGATCATGTAATAAAAAAAAGTTACTCGCACTTCTGTGGTGCGACATTGCTGTCAGATCCAATATATTCGGCACAGCGTCGTCTTTTAGTTTCAGTCTTTCCGAAAATACCCCATTGCCTTCAGCGCCATCTTTATCGTTTGGTTTCTACGTAGACCTGCATTCAACTCTCGTTATTTACACTACATGCGAGAATTGGTGGGCAGGGCTAAAAAGTAGGGATGGGCGATATGGGCTTAAAAATATATCACAATATTTCTGGTATTTATTGCGATAACGATATCAATGGCGATAAATCTGGGAATCCTGTTTCTTTAGAGAAAAGTACCATCTTACTTATTTTTACCCAAAATAGGGTGTTATGAGTATTGCTGAGTACACATGCTATGTAATGTAATGACGGTTTAATTCACACCTGAAGCCAGAGAGCGCCCTTGCCCAAGAACTCCCAATATGCATAGCAGAAGTACAACGCTCCGTGTAATCCCTAATATGGACAGAGGTATCCAGTTATCGCTGAATAAAACGCACAACTGAGATAGAGCATTTTTAACTGATGAGACTTGAAGACAATAAACGCATGATTGCACAAAATACAGCTGTTCTTCAAGCAATCTTGGGTATTTTTTTATAGGGAAAGCATATTTATAATGCAATACTAATCAACATTTTTAACAGACTGGCTTTAATAAAAGCTGTTTTTAAACTAACAAGAACGTGTTGAGTTCTGAAACTTACAGTACAGAAACTTGATCTCTTATATATCAAAAGATTAAGGGAATTTTGGTTTCTGAGTTCATGACCCTTTTAACATCCCAACATCCCACCGTTTATTTCCCCAAGCATTCCATCTCATGAACACTTGACATTAAACGTGGAACACACAACACTATTATACATTATTTATTCATCACACATACTTATTTTCATTTCAAATTTGCACATATCAGACCTGTACACACATAATTGTCTGTATTATATATTGTGTTTTGCTATTTTGTACATTGCCTATTTGTTAGAGCATCACCATCCACAGTTGAGGCCCAGACCCACACATAAGATGTAATGATGGTTCCACTTTAAATTAAATCTGGATGCGTGTTTTCAGACCTGCAGGAACAAACGCAGAGGGCCAAGCAGCTGGAGAGTGAACGGAGGCTGGCAGAGGAGGAGGCAGCCAGATTGGAGACAGAGAGGCAGGCAGCACTACTTGCAAAGGAGGAACTGGCCCGTCAAGCCCAGAATCAGCTGAAGGGTCAAGAACAGCTGGTGAGAACCCAACACTTTCTCTGAAAAAATACTTTGCCTTTATAATTTTTCCCCCATTAACAATCCTCCCCATTCATCTCTTTCAGGCTTCTGAACTGGCAGAACATACTGCTCGTATTGCAATCCTGGAGGAAGCCAAAAAACTCAAGGAAGAGGAAGCCATGACATGGCAGCACAGAGTAAGACCGTTAAGACATAAACCCTTACACCCATCCGACGGTCCGGCTAGTTTGTTTGATGTATTCCACTCGTCGGGCTCACATTGGCGAGAGTGAGAACTCTGATTGGATTTTCAGTTTAATGAATCAGAATTAAATGCCTGAGAATTAAAGTGATGAAAACAAGCACTTAAATGAAGGCGGTACAGACAGAAAGCTGTTTAAATGTTACATGATCTTTCCCAATCATTCTAATACGCAAATGTTTTCATAACAACATGAGCTGCTTAAAATGATTAAAGTTATCAACGTTACTGATATTCAAAAAGGCAAACTAGCGCTGATTTGTTTACGTTTCGTATATCTGCGTTTATCTTGCATATCTTTGTTTTGGTTTCTCTTTTTGAATGAAAAATATATACTATTGATAGCTGCTGATATAGACACTTAATTCCTCTCACACATGTTAGTCTGCCGTCGGCTGTAGTCTGTGCAGTGTGATCAAGCGCAGCTTTTTGGTCCGACGCTAGTTCTTTGAAGCCAGCTTGGTGTGTCCCGGCCTTCACCGCTTTCACACCTGATGAGTTTGCGTTCCTGCAATTTGTCCAAAAGCTGTCTGTATGTCCATAGCGGTAGTGCACTCTTAAATTCTTGAAGAATTGAATTGGAAGTCTGATATTTGTGATGTTGGATTGTGTCCTTCCAGGCACAAGAGGCCCAAGATGACCTGGTGAAGACTCGTGAAGAGCTTCATATGGTGATGACTGCGCCACCTCTCCCTCCACCACCACCTGCATATGAACCTGATGAGAATGAAAATGAAGATGCGGAGAGCAACAGTACCTACAGTGCAGACCTGCAGACAGGCGGTATCAATGACCACCGCTACGAAGAACAGCGAATCACTGAGGCCGAGAAGAATGAACGAGTTCAGAAACAGCTGTTGGTAAGTATAACATTGCATGTTCAACTGGATAGAGCAACTTTCCTAGGCTCCAGGATTAGAGCCCAAAGTCCGAAACACACTGCACGATTTTAGCAATCCTATAAGATCACTGCATGTCACTCTGTGCGACATAGACCTAATAAACTTGGCTACAACATGTGTGTAGACTGTGCGATGATGACACCTATTGACTCGTATGCTACGACACACGTTCCTAAAGAAGAATAAAACGACATCATCATGTGCTAGTGTTAAAAAAAAGTCATGATAAATCACACTTTAGCAGTTGTATTTTTTTTATGTGTGCTTAAAAGAAAAAGGAAGTGATTTTATGTTTTAGCACGATGTCGCATTGATTTCATGTGACATTTGTATTGGTTGGTCGGTAAGCGTGGATCATAGAAGCAAACACACTGTGATGATCTTGCTGTATCGTAGGCTCTTTGGTCCCAAGATTGTAACAATGGCCGTCTTTGAACCTTTCTCACTGTATGACACAAGTGCACCGATTAGGAGCCACGATCACAGAAATCGCCACAATTGTTTCACGATGCCAATCTTTTGTCTGGGACAGCTGAAAATTGTGCAGTGTGTTTAGGGCTGCATGCAGTGGTATTCAACCCTGCTCCTGGAAAGCTACCTTTAGGTCCAACTCCGCTCCAACGCACCTGGGACCTGTACCATGATGGTAGATGAACAAATTCAGAGTTATAGGATAAGCTTTGAGTTGACAAAACCATACCACTCCAATCTGGCTTTGTTGGTACCATGAAGCTGATCATCAACTTTCTCTGTCAACTCAGGCTTGATTCTGAGTTAATGGAGCGCGTGCACATTAATGTGTGACATCAGCAGAGAACAGCCAATCACAACACCGCAAGTGTGATTCACTTTAGCGAGAGAGCCAGCGAGATTCAAAATTAGTTTGTTGAATGTTAAGAGATTAAAGAATATGAGGAGTTTAAATGCATTTTCCCTGAAGTACTTGTCCATGAAAGAGAACAAATAAAGGAAATGATCGTGCTCTATCAGTGCAGTCACAAGTGCAGTTTATATAGTTGATAATATACAGCGTTTGAGACTCAAACATGTAAGGTCACATGTTACCATTTTTAAAGTATTATCCATTGATATACCACTTATTTATGTTACATATTATCTGTATATATTAATATTCATTTAAAATATATGCTTTATAATAACTTTTAAACTAAAAGTGCTTGTGTGTAATATAGTAATAATAATATCAATCATATTATAATTATATAAATCATATGTAAATTGTAATTATCATTAAAGCCATACAATTTTGTTGTATTTATTTATTTATTGTTTAAGGTACTTCATAGTGACCTTTCATTTGTAGGAAGAGAAACTGGGGGAGTGACTTTTTTGTGTCAGACATGCATCACTTTGCTCACATCTGATTGATACCATTTCAGTTTGAGAAAGATTAGCTGTGGAGTTTAAGTTACAATAGCAATGAATGCAGCTAAAAGCCAAACCACTTTCATGGTACCTAAAATCCAGGATTGGTGCAAACTAAACTGAAACTTACCTGGCTAGCCAGCAAATCCGGCTTCATGGTATATTCCCTGCCTGTTATTTTCAAGTAATCCTGAACACTTTGATTGGCCGTCCCAGGTGTGTTTGATTAAGAGTTAGAGCTAAACTGTGCTGGATAGTAGACCTCTGGTACGCCCTTTCCACCAGCAGGAAGCAGGTGCTAGTTCAGAGCTAGTGCTCTTGCCGGTTCTTAGTTGGTTCGACAGGCGAGCCCTTTAAGACCCGGTTGCTTTTTCACAGGCTAGAGAGCCAATACAGAGCCAGGTCTTACGTTACAATACGTTTCATGTTTTGGTTCACTAGCGCGGCACAAAAAGCTTGTTCGAGGTGCATCGGCGCCACGCAGACTGATCAATCGATCAGCATACAACACATTAAATCACCCCGAGAGCGATCCAAAAGTATAAAGAGCAGCCTGCTTTCCAGTCGCTCCTGCAGCACCCCGATGCCTCGCACCGACCGTCCGTAAAGCGCTGATCCATCCCGAACAAGCTTAAACAAACTATTAATAATGGTGGACGTTGCGTTGCTATTGAAGTTCATGGTTTTGCGAACCTATTCAGCATCCAAACACGGCAAATCAAACGTGTTCACGTTTAACGTTAGCTGCGATTTCAAATATGGCGGTTCAACGCGTTTCTGTTCGTCTTGTTGTTAATGGTAACCGCCCCAGCCCCTGACGCAAGCGGTTCTTCCTTCTAGCCCAGGAATGTTTTGGTGCTACTTACGAACCGCTTTTCCTGGTTCAGAGCTGGTGCTTTGGGTGTCGAAAGAAAAAGAACCGGTTTGAAACTAGGCTCTGGCTCCGATCCAGCACTGGAACTGCTTTGGTGGAAAAGGGGTATGAGGGCAGGGTTGGATTTTATACTTCCTTAAGTCTTACGTTAAAATTTGACTCCAGCATGTTCCTAACTGTAATTGCCATGGCTATTGAACAAATAAGATGGTATTCTAGAGAAAGGGTGTTTCTGTTATATAGCTCCTGAAAAGTTTGGTTCTTTTAGTACTCTATGCACATGGGTCAAACTCCACTCCTAAAGGGCCAGTGTCCTGCAGAGTGTAGCTCAACCAAATTCAAAATACTTGCCTGGAAGTTTCTAGCAATCCTGAATACCTTGATCAGCTTTTTGGGTGTGTTTAATTAGGGTTGGATCTAAACTCTGCAGGAAAGTGAGTATGACATCCCTATTCTATAGTGCCTTCATGATCTGTAGTCCAATGCCAGTGAGCCAAATAATCAAGGTCTTTATCAGGTTTGTTTGCTTCGGAACTAAACCGTCCCTGCACTCCAGAGAGCTACCTTCCTGTAACGTCTTATAAGACCGTATTGGTCCTGGATCAGGGGTATTAAACTGGATCCAAGTGATCTTGAACACCTTGGTTAGATGTTTCAGGTGTGTTTGATTAGGGCTGGACCTGAATTCTGAGGGATATTGTGTCTCGATGAATGGGGTTGAATAAAACTGTCCTATACAACATTCCTATAACCCGTCATTGCTTTATGATTTTAGGTTTAGGGTCTAGAACAGGATTACTCATTCTGACTTATAGAGATCCACTTTCCTGCATAACTATAGTCCCTGGACCAACTTATTAAGATCTTTGGTTTTACTTAAAACATATATAATTAGCTAGATGCATTTAGGCAGGTTTGGAACTTAACTAAACTAAACTAGGAATAGCCACTTTCCCACTGAAGCAGCTAATTAGGAATTGATTGAGTAAATACTTGCACATAAGTTGTCAGTTGGCAGTTGATTTGTCTCATTGCCTTTCCAACTCCCATGTAAATAACATAAAATCAACAAAAGTATCTAAAATTATAAAAGTGCAGCTCTGATCCTGCCATTCTCTATCATTGATGGGTTCCTATTGAGATCTACTTCAGGGCTCTAGGCCTTCTCGGGGAGTGTTGGAGCTACTGTGTGGCAGAAAGTGGCTAATATAGCTTTCTGTGAGAAGGAATGATTAACCCCTGCCCGAAAAAACATCTACTAGCAATTTGCCTTTCTTTTTAGGAGAACGTTGAGGTTAGGTTTAGAGTTGTTTAGACCTTAATCTAGTCTTGGTTAATGGGAGTAGTTAGGTGTCTAGCACCAGGGATGCCTATAAACATTAAAACAAGTCCTACTTTAGTTCAACACGTTGTCTCCTATGATTACTGTGGTACCGCTAACAGATCTTTGTTGGTCCTGGGCAGCAATCTTATCAACCAAACAGATTTTGGAAATAGGATTAGGCACTTTAGACTCTTAGGATTTAGGCTTGGGCTGGAGCTTGACTTACAAACCCACAATTTCCCTCTGCCTTCAGGGTTAGGTAACAGTTAGGGCTAGGAATGGTCAATGTGATTTTGCCAAGTAGGTCATGTTCCTGAAATAACATACTGTACTTTATCTGTCCTAAAACAACATTGCTATCAAACAGTCCAAACTCTATTATCCCAAAACAATTCAAACACTATCCCTCCCCCAAAACCCAACCTTATCATATTCCTAACCTAAATCTTAGGGATCTATACATTAATACGAATGTTATCAACCTAGGTATCCAATTGTCCTGAATGGGTTTACATTGGGTTAGGCCTGAACAGCAATGTTATTTTAGGTTGTTAATCCAAATTTATCCTACATGAGGATGTAGGGTTAGGACTTTTTGTTTTAAGTCCTTTTCTGCAAAATCACATGGATTCAGCTCTTATCGCTCTCTTCAGTCACGGATCAAAGAAACATCACTAAATCGCTGATATTGTCTTCTTTACAGGCTCTGACCTCAGAGTTGTCCCATGCTCGTGACGACACCAAGAAGACGCAGAATGACCTGTTGCACACAGAGAATGTGCGCGCCGGCCGAGACAAATACAAAACTCTCCGGCAGATCCGCCAGGGCAACACTAAACAGAGGATTGATGAGTTTGAGTCCTTATAAAATATCTGGACCAGGAAGGGATCTGGTCTCAAAGCCCTTGTCTATTTTCTTTCTGTCCCTACGTCTGAATGGTCAATGCAAGAGGCACATCCTGCGTACATAAGCACATAAGTGCGCACACGTACATAAGCACAGTAATGCAACAGATTTGATTCGTTTGATATGAACACTGGTTCAATATGCACTAAAAACTAAATAATAATACAAAAATGCACACTTTGACACATATGACGTTTACCCCTTAGTGGTGTACATTGAATTTCACGGTAATACTTTACAGTGAGGTTTTGTACTGTTACATTATTTAATGCATGAGGAATCATTAACAAACAATGAACAATCTAATTTACAATTTCAATGAACAACATTTATTAATGTTTGGTAATTTGTTCATTCTTTGTTTGCAGTTTTAATTAGTGATAACTTTTAATGTTTAATTATACAGTATATGTTGCCATAAACATTATAAATATTAACAAATTGCTCCATTAATTGTTAACTAATGTTAACATACACAGTCTTATTGTAAAACGTTACCAATTTCACAAACACACACCAATTTCACAATGTACTGAAATAAATCTGTTTTTGCCATGCTAAATGATATTTAAACACTCGTGCCAACAATGCCTCCTTCTTTTGTTAAATATATGTTAGTAATTCAATAATCCGGCCAAAATATCATTTGAATTACTTTTGAGTTGTAACAATTGGTACTTTTTCTCCCCTTTTTCTTATTAATAATCCACTTAGCACAGGGCTTGGCAGTATGATTAATTGTATGTATTGTCTGATATTAAAACTCTTTAATTCATGTTGAATATGGCTTTTTCCAGAATATTTGTTATAGTGTTTATTTATTCAGTTTTTCGTTTCTTTTAAGGTTTATGGGTAGGTGTACTTTTCTTCCTTACTAATAACCATATGGATTAATTTGTTTATTGAATTCTGTACTGACCTGTCATGATTCCTTTTTTTGAAGAGCTTGATATGTAAGTTATACTTATATATATATATATATATAAAATTGGATTATGTTCAAATGCATGTTAAATCCTTAGATTTCCTACATTAGATACAGTTTTTTATGACTTTGAACTAGTTTCTGAATGTTTATTGCTATGACCGTGAGATGAAGGAAGATTTGTTTAATATACTTTTGTAATCTCAGTAGGTATCTAAATAGATTTTTATATATGCTGTGTTGGTGGATCTGTGAGCCGAGTTTCTCGTGGATTTGCTTGCAGCTCTTCCTATTTTAATTAATTTTTTTATATAAAATAGCACAAATCAGGTAGTGTTAAGACACCTTTACTCTGCTGGTGGGACCAAATGTAAAATATATCCAACGGATGAATGGAGTTTTAAGAGTAACATACAAACGGGCAAATAAGACAATTTAGTAAATGGTTTCTGTGATGCCTGTAACCATGTGGTGCCACTTTCATAAAAATAGAATAGTATTTTTGTTGCTTTTATTTTTTTTGGTTTTTGTATATAGGCTGAAGGTCTTAAATGTATTTGTTTTCTCCAAATGATCCTGATCATTCTTGATTTTCCATCATCAAAATTCTGTTTTAATCACTTGCAACACTTTAAGCGCTCGTGTTTAAAATATTACTTGATATTATCCATACACAAATAAGCATTTCACACTACCAACCAGAGGCAGACGAGGAGTGTTTTTGCAGGGCTTACTACTGTTTTTAACCCTTGGTTATGAAGCTAGCAACTAACCCAGGTTAAGAACTAGTTGACCCTGGGTTAACATTTTAAAGTGTGACTTGTGTGTATAATAGAAATGAGGTGTTATCAGTAGTAATATAATCTCAATTATCAAGCTTCACAACTGGATTTATTTATTTTCCCCTAAAAGGTGTTTATTATATTAGAAATAAAGATTTATGATGAACAGATCTGGGTGTTTATTTAAGAACAAAGTACTGCACTGCATGCTATCTTTGTGGACATATTTTGTTTATTAAATAAGTTATGAAATTATGAAAATAAATAATAAATATACTGTATATAAAACAACAACAAAGAAAACAGTTCATGCCTGAAGAAATGAAGACAGTCTGGGCATTGATTTGTCAGGATTGAGCTTGTAAGCACAACTGTCATTTGGCAGGATCTGTGGGTTGATGGAAAGGATCCACGCTCTTCGGTTATGACCTCATGCTTGTGCTGACATTTGCATGAAATGGAAGAATGAAGTCATGCCACTCTCCTGGCATCTGCTGCAGACGTTTCCATGATGATTCTGCAGAAATAAGCAGACAGGATGACATACAAGCCCATATTTTGTATGTGTTTTTGAGAGAGCAAACTGTATTTTTTTTTTTTGAAAAGTCTACTGGTGCACTTTTATAGATGTAAAAAATAACTACTGACGTCAATCGTTTATGACTGGAGTCCTGATCTCATGTGAGTGTACATAATACACCTTGGCCATGTGTGTTTTGTGTGTGGAGCTCACCTCCGGCCAGTCGTGCTGATCTTAGAAAACGGTCAGCGAGGCTGAATGTGTTTTTCTCCCACAGGTTGAGCTGCAGCGTGGCCTGCTGGAGTTCCTGACGCGTCAGACTGCTGAAGTTCATTTGGACAGAACCGTCAGTCTTCTTCAGCGCTGGACTTCTCTGCATCAGCTCTCGATCCCCAGGAAGGCAAAGGATTCTGGGAAGACATTAATAACCAATTAATGCACATAAGATCAAGTCATGTGCCATACATGCCTTCAGATTTTGGCACAATATTTAAATTCTTGTGGAAAGGAGTCTTTTTTTTTTTTTAGTACTGTTAAAAAATATGGGGTCAGTATATTTATATATATATATATGTGTGTGTGTGTGTGTGTTATATTATATACAGTATTATATAATTATAATATTGTTACAATGTTCAAATTAAATTACAGCTTAGCAGAATATTATGCATTAAAACTCCTTAATAATTTGTAGGAAAATCTACTTTTATGCCTAGTTTTGCAATTACAGGTGCTGGTCATATAATTAGAATATCATCAAAAAGTTGATTTATTTCACTAATTCCATTCAAAAAGTGAAACTTGTATAATGTATAAATTCATTCCACACAGACCATATATTTCAAGTGTTTATTTCTTTTAATTTTGATGATTATAAGTGACAACTAATGAAAACCCCAAATTCAGTATCTCAGAAAATTTGAATATTGTGAAAAGGTTCAATATTGAAGACACCTGGTGCCACACTAATCAGCTAATTAACTCAAAACACCTGCAAAGGCCTTTAAATGGTCTCTCGGTCTAGTTCTAGGCTACACAATCATGGGGAAGACTGCTGACTTGACAGTTGTCCAAAAGACGACCATTGACACCTTGCACAAGGAGGGCAAGACACAAAAGGTCATTGCAAAAGAGGCTGGCTGTTCACAGAGCTCTGTGTCCAAGCACATTAATAGAGAGGTGAAGGGAAGGAAAAGATGTGGTAGAAAAAAGTGTGCAAGCAATAGGGATAACCGCACCCTGGAGAGGATTGTGAAACAAAACCCATTCAAAAATGTGGGGGAGATTCACAAAGAGT
This sequence comes from Gymnocypris eckloni scoliostomus, assembly GCA_027564155.1. NCBI lineage: Eukaryota > Metazoa > Chordata > Actinopteri > Cypriniformes > Cyprinidae > Gymnocypris > Gymnocypris eckloni. Next base: position 13,925,239 of record CM050412.1, on the reverse strand, counting down.
GGACTGCAGCAGGTGTCAGTGCTTCAAGAACCACTACGCACAGACGTATGCAAGACATGGGTTTCAGCTGTCGCATTCCTTGTGTCAAGCCACTCTTGAACAACAGACAGCCTCAGAAGCGTCTCGCCTGGGCTAAAGACAAAAAGGACTGGACTGCTGCTGAGTGGTCCAAAGTTATGTTCTCTGATGAAAGTAAATTTTGCATTTCCTTTGGAAATCAGGGTCCCAGAGTCTGGAGGAAGAGAGGAAAGGCACATAATCCACGTTGCTTGAGGTCCAATGTAAAGTTTCCACTGATGGTTTGGGGTGCCATGTCATCTGCTGGTGTTGGTCCACTGTGTTTTCTGAGGTCCAAGGTCAAGACAGCCGTATACCAGGAAGTTTTAGAGCACTTCATGCTTCCTGCTGCAGACCAACTTTATGGAGATGCAGATTTCATTTTCCAACAGGACTTGGCACCTGCACACAGTGCCAAAGCTACCAGTACCTGGCAGCTTTGCAGCAGTAATTCAGGCAAAAGGAGCCCCAACTAAGTATTGAGTGCTGTACATGCTCATACTTTTCATGTTCATACTTTTCAGTTGGCCAAGATTTCTAAAAATCCTTTCTTTGTATTGGTCTTAAGTAATATTCTAATTTTCTGAGAGACTGAATTTGGGATTTTCATTAGTTGTCAGTAATAATCATCAAAATTAAAAGAAATAAACACTTGAAATATATCAGTCTCAACTTTTTGATGATATTCTAATTATATGACCAGCACCTGTATAACATTGCTCTTTATATAAGTGTATTAGAACTACTTCAGACATAGGCTTCATACACACAGTTAATGTCACTCACCCTTCAATGTAAGCTGTTTTTGACAGAAAGCGCAGCTTCGACACATCAGTGATGACCACTTTGAGCTGTCCTGCTGCTCCAATCAAAAGGTCTGAGTAGATATAGTAATTATTACACTCAATATGTTTTTATTCTGAAATAGGCCTAATTTATGTTTCAATCAATTTGAACTTGCATGTTATAATGAGTACTTAAAAAAATAGAACAAAGCCCAGAAAAGGTAGTCTTTGACTATTCACACAGTCATTCACATAGTCTTATTCTGAGCTGGCTGACAGTGAGTGCTAGTCGCATACCGGCTGTATGTGGGCAAGTCTGTGGCAGGAACTGGAACTGAGCTTTAAGCGGCAGCTCGACGTCGCCACCTAGTGGATGACCCTGCAATGAAAGAACAAGCTTCAGTGTTCAACAGATCAGCAGATATACCTCAGAACATGAGCAAAATCTGGGCAATGTTTTGAAAAATTATTATACAGCTTGCCCAGTAGAAAGCACTTGAAGACTTAATTTAAGAGCAGATAATTTCATAATGTTCTAATGAGGTCAGTCCAGTTTGACTGATTTTACCTTTGGACCGAGTGCGTAGCAGACAGAGTGCTGAGTGTCTGTGCTCTCCAGACACAAGTCAGACAGACGCACGAGTGTCTCACCCCAGAAAGAGCTTCCGCTTGAGTCCCCTGCAGTGCCACACTGACACCTGAACTACACTGCTGCCCAGCTGCTCAGCAGCAACCACACACTGCAAACACACACCAAAGAGCTCAGCACACAAAACCTCCAAATATAGTCATACTTGCAATGCTTTTCCATCTGTGCAAATGAAAAATATAAATGTGTCAATAAATTTTATTTTATAGTAATATAATAGTATATAATAAATACAGCATAATTCAATTTAAAATGACTTAATACACACTAAATAAATTAATAATAATAATAATAATAAAGCTACTGGTTGTTCTAATACATTTGTCTGCTGAGTTACAATAAGACCATTTAGGGCAAAGGGACACTTAAAGGGGTATTCCACCCTAAAATGAAAATTTTGTCATTTTCACTTACCCCATGTCGTTCCAAACTCGTAAATGCTTCATTAGTCTTCAGAACACAATTTAAGATATCTTGGATGAAAACCGGGAGGCTTGTGACTGTCCCATTGACTGACAAATAAATTGCACTGTCAAGGTCCAGAAAAGCATCGCCACAATACTCGCATTTTGCGTCAAGGGGATAATCTCCAAAATACGCTGACGCAGAGGACACATTACGGTGCCTAATTGTTGAATAAAGTCGTTATTTTTGTTTTGTTTCCATACAAAAAGTATTCTCGTCACTTCATAACAGTCATATTGAACTACTGATGGCAGATGGTGTATCCTGGTGATGCTTTTCATATTTTGGACCTTGACAGTGTAATTTACTTGGTAGTCAATGGGACAGTCACAAGCCTCGGTTTTCATCCATAATATCTTAAAGTGTGTTTTGAAGACTAATTAAGCTTTTACGGGTTTGGAATGGGAACGTAAGTGAAAAACAATAAATTTAAATTTTGGGGTGGAGTATCGCTTTAAAGCAAAACAAAGCGAAACAAAACAAAACAAAATTAAAATCCCAGAAACTACAGTATTCGATGATTGTTAAAAGTTAAACTGTTTTTTAATGCTTTGCTGTAAAGTCTGGGTTTGTTTCCAGTGTCTGGTTGTAAACATTCATTGTGTGATTGTGGAATTTCAAACAATTTGTATAGGTTGTGAGAGTAATAACAAATCATATTTTGCTCACTCGGTATCTCTTGTACTCAGCATCTGTTTGTACATTTGCTTTTCTTAATGCAAAATTTACTAACTTTGCTTATTTATTGACTCTCACTTATAATGTTTGCTTATTTCACCACTTTAATGTATACTTTCATTGCAGGGTTATTATAGATAACTAAAACTAGAGCAAATAATAATAATATTTAAAAATAAATATGAACTGAAATGAAATAACATAAAAACCTTAAACTTACTTTATTTCACCTAGCTGCCAAAGGCAACATGTCTTATTTCCATTTAGTTTAACTTGACTAAAACTAAAATAACTTAATCCTGAAATAAATTATACAAACTATATTGGTAGATTAATAAAAACAACAACAAAAATACACAACAAAATGACTGAAACAAACTAAAATTAAATTGGAAAAAATAATAATAATTCAAATAATAACAACAACTATAATAGTACCTCAGTGATTCTAAAAGAACAATAAAATGAACAGTGTTTTCCAATAAATTCTGGTTGTAAATACTCACAGTAAAGGTTTTATTGTAAACTGGGTTATTTCCCCTTTTGACTGCTGTCTTCATCTTATAATCGTGGTATTTCTTTGGAAGCAAACAGATCTTTACATACCTATTTATTCAGAAAGAAACTATTTATTATTAGGCCAACTGAATATGAGCCAAATACATTACAGCAACAATGTCCTGCTAACATTGTTCAGTCTGTAATACACAGCAAACATGCACTCCATCAAAACAACTTACGGATGACATTTCTTCTTCATATCTCCAAACATCAGATTTTGGCAGGCATTGATAGTTATATCCAAACAGGACGTCCTGTTGTTGTAACCGAACGCAGCTTCTACTTCTCCGGTCACGCTAGTGTTTTCAAAGATCCCACAATCCATTCCTGTGCTACTGTTGCTGTCCTGTACAAAACATGTTTTTGAATGAATTCATAGTTATTATCATTACACTTTCTTATGCTGATGTCTGATGTCGTGAGAGAGAATTAACACACAACACATCACTCATACCCATAAGCCTGTAAACGTTATCTAATAAACGATTTTGCAGTTATCTTGCAGAATTTTGCAGAGCTTAGGCAGTTTGCTTCCTGAGAGATCTGCACTCATCAGTTATCTGATCAAACAGAATCAAATATCGAGTGAATACATACCCTCTGCTCATCGCTGTATGTAGATGTGTATGAAGCGTCGTCATCTGTCAGGTAAAGTGTACTTGTTGAAACATACTGCTCTGTGCCTCTGCTGTCCTGAGATAGATTGGGAAGACTGGGTGCTTTACACAGCTGTGAGGAGACAAAATCAAGCAGGACGTCACACTAATGTCAAATATTTAGTCAATCTCATTCTTAGTTCAAATAAACCTACAAACTTACACAGTAAAACAGTGATTCTCACAAAGGCTCGATTATTAGGGGATCACAACAAACTCCCAAAGGGCCTCAAGATGACTTGAAATGATTTAAATGACGACAGAACAACATATTTCTTATTTGAATTCATTGTTTTTGCCTTCGAAGAACCAGGATTTCCACAGCATTTGAAAGTATTTGAGGAAGCCTCATTTTAAAAGTGTGATTTCTAGACCTGGAAAAGTCATGTAAAACTTCTAATTTAATGGACATTGTTATAATAAATATACATGCTTTTACTTTTGAAATATTGGTAAACACTTCATTATCAGGTTTAATTTATTGATAATAGTTAACATAAAATAACAAGCATGTATTCATTAATGTTTATTTTGAATTGTATTACTTGGGTGTATCTATTACTATTATTTAATGAACCTGAGCATGAACTAACATTGTGTTAATTAACTAATATTAATAAAGAATATTATGGTAATACACGTGCTGCTCATTTTTGGTTAATGTGAGCTAATGCATTAACTAATGTTAACAAATGTAAACTTAACAAACCTACATTACAAAAAATACAAAGTATTTATTGGTCCCAAATAAAAACGTGTCTAAATTACTTTCAAAAATCAGAACCACTGGAGAGCTCAAACAATAAAAACATGTCTAAAGAATGTATTATTCTTAGTTAATATCGATTTCAAAATGTACAAATATTAAAATCTAAATTTGTATCAGTTGGTATTGACTGACCTGAGATAATATGAACTAACAAATGTTACTAACAATAACTATTAACTTTCAATGTGCAGCACATTTGTTAATGTTAGCTAGCACATTCTTAAAAAGAAAAGTGTTGAGAACCACTGGAGATTTCAAACACAGCAGGCAATAGTTACTGATTGTCTTCTGCCAATTTTTTCAAGTCAAACCTGGTTGGCTGGAAAACCAAAGTGGATTTATCAAAAACTGTTTTGACAGATGAATCGCCCAGTCTCAAATTCAGATCGTTCATACATCAACAGCAATGAAGGACGACACCCTTTCTTCGTCATTTGAAGTGAACTGGTCACGTCCCACATGGCATTGAATGGGAATAACAGGAGATGTTCTGCAATACAAATGCTTGTAGGCAGTACTGCATAGACCTACATTGGCTTTGTTGATGGCACTCTCTGATCGGCTCTTGTGTCTTGAGTTCTGCAGCTGTCCGTGATCCACCGTCAGCTGACCCACTTCCACACTCAGATCATTCTGAGATTTGGAGAACTCTAGCATCAGGACAAGACAAAACATCCCAGATCAGGCTGTTGTAGAGACTCTTGTGGTTATCAGTTATTGTAATGCTTTTACAATCAACATAGAGTAGGCTCGTTTTGTTTTCTTACTTTTTATGTGAGCACTGACAGACACCATCAGGTTCTCCACAGATTTAGTAAATGGCTTTGATTTTTTGAGGTCCTAGTTTAATACAAAGACGTAATTAGGTAATGAAGAAATGCAAAGAAAAAAAACACATTACAGTCCTCACCTGTTCTGTTAAATGAATCAATCTGTTATTTGATGGGGCTTCATAAACAGGAGGAGGAGTTGGAGGCACGACTGCAATAAAGCTAAAACACAAAGTAATAACAATAAAAACACTTTGAAATCATTGATTAAAAGGAGCTTGAATTCTCAAAGTTAATATGATTATTATATTGATTATTGTAACAAGGTCTACATTTAAGGGTTTCTAACCTGAGCCGTTGACAAGACTGTAATAGTTTGTCTGCGATGGTTTCGTGACTGTTTTCTAAAAACAATACACAAAGACAACATTCATGGTTAATTCCAAGCTAAGTTTAAAACACAAACCATTAATTAATTGTGTGTGTGTGTGTGTGTGTGTGTGTGTGTGTGTGTGTGTGTGTGTGTGTGCGTGCGTGCGTGCGTGCGTGAGTGTGTGTGTGTGTGTGTTGTTTTTTTAGGATTACTGATAAACTACTGGCGTTTGATTTGTTATCTATTTTAATTTTAGATAAATTATGTATGAATTTAATACGTCTTTATAGGTATTTTCTTTAGTTTTAGTTTTAATAAATTGTATTTATTTTAGTAACGGAACTTCAACATACTACATGGAAATGAAATAACATATATATATATATATATATATATGAGTGTTTGGCTTAGTGTCATGTTAGAATAATTGTTATACTCATACCTTTTGTTGTTTTAATATTTTGAAATGTTTTAGCTTTATTTTTTGTTTTCATTTAAATGTTTAGTTTTTAAATGTCATTGTATGCATTTGTAATTTTATTTAATGTCTCCATTTTCTTACATGTGTATATATAGTATTTATAGACTTTTAACTTATAGTTTAATGCTAAATGACAAAAAAGTAAAAGTAAAAGTAAAAAAAATGTATACATGTAAAAAATCTTAACTGTTTAAACTCATGTTTATCTTCTATATTTACTTCTATAATATCATATTTCATATGTATTTACCTATATAATGACTGGTTATAGGATGGAGCTTCATACACATCCAAAATGTGTTAATTACACAAATATATATATTTGATTTGGCTAGGTATAGATGTTAATATATAAAACTGTTCTCATTTCTAATAAGATTCATGATTCTACTTTATTTGAAAATATATTTAATATATGAAATTTTGATATGTGTACATATATTACATATGTTGTATCAGTGGATAATAGACAGTAGACAATGGTAAATTAACCATGATTATTAAAACATTTTGGCACTGCAGTGATTGACCGATCAAACTCCAGTATTCCAGTGAGTCATGTTATAATATTTAAAGTGGAAACTGAGTAAATTCAATACAATGGTTGTCCTCAGAAATTGTTCCTAACAATTAGCTAATACAAACAGACAAACCTCTGACATCCGGATATTTCTTTGCTTGCTGTTCCAGAAACCATTCACCAGATTTGATTTTAAATTCTCTGCAATTAAGTAATGAAAATGTGTCTAATTGATGTCTTTCATTCAAAGCTTTAAAGACTGTTAAATAATATATTTCCCACAGATTGTACTATTTTAGTATAAATACACAGGGTTTTGTCTTTACCTGTATGCATGACACATTGTGCACTTCCACTCCTGTGCAGACTGGACGACCCGACAGTGCTTACAGATGCGATGGCTACACCCGCAGCACACTGATCCACAGTCCCAGAACTTTCCCAGAAGCCGCTGACAGCGTGCACATGATCTTTGACCATAGGGACACGGGATGGTTTTGGCACCCTGTTGACAGATACCCTGAAGTTCAACCTTTAGCCTCCTAAAACAAATTAGTTTGAAATGTTATTTTAGATATAGTACAATGCATTTCTGCACACTGACAAAATAAGGACACATGTGTTCTAAAGAAGTTGTTTTAAAACATTTTCATACCTGATTCTGTCTGTTTCAATGGTTCGAAGTGCTTTGTCTCTCTGAAGAACCTCCAGGACTCTTTCTCTCTCCAAAGCCTGGAATAACCCGAGATCCATAGGGCAGACAAGATCGTATATGATGTCCCAGTTTTCCTGTTCGAGTTTCATTTCCTCCACAGCTCAGTTCAGGTCAGAAGACGTCACTTTGCTCAGATTCTGAAAAATCATCCAATTGTCAATGGTGTTCTTATTAGACTTTTCATCAAATTTCAAAATGTTCCAATAAATATTAAATAAAGCGCACAATGATACATTTTATTTAAATTCAATTTGAGACATTGGTAGTGTCATTTTGAAACATTATAATAGGCTATAGATTTAATATAACATGCTGTAGGTCAGGGGTGTCCAGTCCTGCTGCTGGAGGGCCACTGTCCTTCAGAGTTTATAGCTTCAACCCCAACTGAACACACCTGAACCAGCTAATAAAGGTCTTACCATAGCCAGTAGAAACATCCAGACTAGGTGTGTTGAGGGAAGTTGGAGCTAAACTCTGCAGAACAGTGGCCCTCCAGAACCGGGTTTGGACACCCTTGATTGTAGGTTATAATCTAAATCTAGAGATCAGCAAGCTGAAATCAAGTCTGGAGTGAATGGTTTTAACTTTTAACACTCAACTTTCATGATAATGATTTTTCATCACTTAGAATTCAGATGTAGTGTTGTGATACCATGTACAAATAACAGAAAGTAATACTTATCATCATCTTGAATGCATTATTATATTGTTCACAAGAAAAAATGTTTTTGTTTGTTTAGACTGCTTTCATATTATGTTTGCAACTTGAATGTGTGACTTGTGACTAACGCTCGATTCTGAGGTGAGTTTATCGGCAGCTTTACTTACATATGAGGCGCATGTATTCCGAGTTGACTAGACATAGATTCATACATTTTTTTTTATGCCAATGTGGCCTTCACCTATTCTGATAACTGAGAACGTCTGACCACATGACCCACCAAACCAAACCACATCATGAGCAAGCAGTAGGCTACAGAGTAATGCCAAAAACAGCTAGACAGAGTTAAACCGAATGCATGATGTCTTTTTTTAACAGTGAAGGTGTTTTAATTTGTCACACGATTGAATAATATATTCTTCAAAAATAAACTTCCGTTTGCACACAGTCCAACAATTAAAAAATAGCGCAGGTGGAAAGCAAGAGCGCATTCTGAGGATGTTGTTTATTCCTTGTGTGAATAAACTGAAACTAGTTTGTCTAGTTCGTTTAAAAAACCAAAAGGGTTATATTGAGTTCTAAAGCCACTTTTTGTAATATTATTCAATAATGTTACAATAACAATGGGTTAGGCTACACAATGTTTTGTAGCAATATTCAATAATCTGGAACAATACAGGTGCATCTCAATAAATTAGAATGTCGTGGAAAAATTCATTTATTTCAACTCAAATTGGGAAACTTGTATATTAAATAAATTCAATACACACAGACTGAAGTAGTTTAAGTCTTTGGTTCTTTTAAGAGTGATAATTTTGGCTCACATTTAACAAAACCCACCAATTAGGGTGGGGCTCCTTTTGCTTTAATTACTGCCTCAATTCGGCATGGCATGGAGGTGATCAGTTTGTGGCACTGCTGAGGTGGTATGGAAGCCCAGGTTTCTTTGACAGTGGCCTTCAGCTCATCTGCATTTTTTGGTCTCTTGTTTCTCATTTTCCTCTTGACAATACCCCATAGATTCTCTATGGGGTTCAGGTCTGGTGAGTTTACTGGCCAGTCAAGCACACCAACACCATGATCATTTAACCAACTTTTGGTGCTTTTGGCAGTGTGGACAGGTGCCAAATCCTGCTGGAAAATGAAATCAGCATCTTTAAAAGCTGGTCAGCAGAAGGAAGCATGAAGTGCTCCAAAATTTCTTGGTAAACGGGTGCAGTGACGTTGGTTTTCAAAAAACACAATGGACCAACACCAGCAGATGACATTGCACCCCAAATCATCACAGACTGTGGAAACTTAACACTGGACTTCAAGCAACTTGGGCTATGAGCTTCTCCACCCTTCCTCCAGACTCTAGGACCTTGGTTTCCAAATGAAATACAAAACTTGCTCTCATCTGAAAAGAGCACTTTGGACCACTGGGCAACAGTCCAGTTCTTCTTCTGCTTATCCCAGGTAAGACGCCTCTGACGACAACTGTAGCCAAATTCCTTGACACGTCTGTGTGTGGTGGCTCTTGATGCCTTGACCATTCATGCCTCAGTCCATTCCTTGTGAAGGTCACCCAAATTCTTGAATCGATTTTGCTTGACAATCCTCATAATGCTGTGGTTCTCTCGGTTGGTTGTGCATCTTTTTCTTCCACACGTTTTCCTTCATCTCAACTTCCTATTAACATGCTTGGATACAGCACTCTGTCAACAGCCAGCTTCTTTGACAATGAGTGTTTGTGGCTTACCCTCCTTGTGAAGGGTGTCAATGATAGTCTTCTGGACAACTGTCAGATCAGCAGTCTTTCTCGTGATTGTGTAGCCTAGTGAACCAAACTGAGAGACCATTTTGAAGGCTCAGGATACCTTTGCAGGTGTTTTGAGTTGATTAAGTTGATTGGCATGTCACCATGTTATAATTTGTTGAGATAGGCGAGTTGGTGGGTTTTGTTAAATGTGAGCCAAAAGCATCACAATTAAAAGAACCAAAGACTTAAACTACTTCAGTCTGTGTGCATTGACTTTATTTAATACACGAGTTTCACAATTTGAGTTGAATTACTGAAATAAATTAACTTTTCCACGACATTCTAATTTATTGAGATGCACCTGTGTGTCTTGTTTTCTCATCAAACATTGAGTGAGATATTATTACTCATTATATCTGCTGTCTAAAATGATTGCATCCCTAGTTAAATTGCATCAGAAAATATGACCATAGTGCTGGTAATAAAACCAAATATTACGCAGATTTTTTTATCTATCTCATTCTGACAATGCGTGAGGGACCTTTAGCCACAGAGAAGCTGAGTCAACAGACCTACATGGAATTCAGCGGAGTGTGAGAAATGTCTGCTATCATTTCCCACGTTCTTCATGAGCTCATTTACGTGAAGTGTCTCTGGTGGACTCATATCTGGTGAACTACGCTTGTCATGCAATGATTGGGTTATGCGGGAGCCCACAACGTCTCGCCATGACAGCTCTCTGCGAGGGGCTTTTACTGCAAGAGCCACTTCCAGGAAAGGTTTATCTAACAAATGCCTCATGTATCTATTATACAAGTAGCTGTGAGATGACAATCAGCTTCCAATAGATCAGATGTTTTCAGTCAGATGGCCTGCTTGACTTTCAGTTTTAGTTGTCTTTATATGTTTGAATTGCCAAGCACTAGACACTTAACTAAACTGATCTGCTGTGACTGATTCAATTCTTTCAGCTGAACTACATGCACCATGCACTTAAAACCTTTCTCTAGCAGGGACATCACTAAAATTAGTCATGCAATACCCTTTAGAGGATTTTTGTATATATGCAAAAAATTGGTTATGCTGAATAAAAATAATACACCTTTTGTACTGCAATATTAGAATCAACTGAATAATCATTTGACAGCAGAATTACATTTTGGTCAAATTTTGGCTTTGAAGTTATTTCATATTTCACAACTGTCTTTGCACACATTGACAGCCCTAAAAAAACATTGTACGCCAGTGTTGGTTAACAGCATTGACAATGTTTAACAATAACTAAAACAGCAACATTATTTACAACAGGTCTTGCAGATATAAAAGTTTACTGACACTGATGTACTTCACTAAAACATGTTACACTTTGCTGTTAATAAACTTCCCCCCATTCAAATTTGGCTGCTTTGATGATTGTGTATTATAATAATCGCCACACTGATATGTCGTCCAGATAAAATATTGCTTGCAGACTTACCTTCCAGCCGGTTTGATGTGATGAAGTGAATTGACAGCTCAGAGATCTGCAAGCTCAACTCTATATAAAGAGACAGAGTTGTTCATCATTTTCCACATCCTTCCTGTTCACATGATGATGTCACAGATCTGTGAAACTGAAATAAACCAGAACAAAAGTATGTTCAGTTGAAGAGTGCCATGTAAGGCCACAGAAGCTGTTTGATTCTCAAGCATCTTTAAACAGAACGTTTTCAGTCTTTCATATAGATTTTGTACCATGCTTTTTCTTTAGCTTATAATGCATGTGCTGTGTATGTATACATGTTATTTAGTATTTCACAAGAGGTTTTAAACATATTTTACAATGCAAAAGTTTTTGTTTGATTTGTTTTAAATCATGAACATAAATGTAACAACCTGAACTAAACTTGTAATATCATAATGAGGTAAAATGTTCATATTTACATTGAAACAATCATAAAGGTCTGCATGTTTGTTTTCTTAAAGGTTCTTGCCATGTGACAGCAAAATTGTTTCCTGCTAGTTCATACCACAAATAGCCTTTAAATATCAATATTTTAAAACAAAACCGCTTCACTGCTCAACTTGCTTAAAACACAGTACAAAACATTAAACTACTTTCATCCTTTTTATAGATTTTCTTCATCATGATTTTAAGACTGCTATAAAATGTATGCATATATGCATATTTATATTTTATTATTATAAATATTAATAAAATATACACTACTGTTTGTAAATTGTGGACTGTTCAAAGTCTCCTGTGCTCACCAAGGCTGCATTTTTTCACAGACGGACAGACAGTTAGATGATGAATGAATTAAGTAATATTGTGAAATATATAGTCTTTCAGAAAGCAGAGCTGACTTGGTGCGCAAACTTTATTATTATTATTAAAGTTCAAAACAATTGTTTTGCTTTTTGTTTTCTTCAGGATTCTTTAATTAATAGAAAAAAATAGTGAGTGACGTGATATACGACCAAGTATAGTGACCCATACTCGGAATTTGTGCTCTGCATTTGAAACCATCCAAGGTGCACACATACACCGTGAACACACACCAGAGCAGTGGGCCGCCATTTATGCAGCGGTGCCCGGGGAGCAGTTGGAGGTTTGGTACAGACTCGAACTCGCAACCTTTGGATTACAAAACTTAATGACGTCCTACTTTTGAATGTTAGTGTATATATTTTACATTTTATGATAAATATATAGGTCCAGATAAAAAAATACAAATTATTGATACAAAATAAAAAATATAGTACACTCATTGAAGAGGATCATTTTGACAGTGACACTTAATTATATTGAACCACAACAAATTACACAAACAAAATACATAACACAAATATTAAATATTTAATCAATATTCACTAAATGAGACAATCAACAGTACAATCTCATCTCTGCTTACACGCTATGAACTTTGAATAACAAAAGTAACATACAAATGCAATAAAGAATGTTGATGCAAATTTATTGGTATCAAAATTGACCTGAGAGAGTGAATAAATGTAATCTTCAGAAAAAATGCACAGTGACGTGTTTTGTTTTGCTCTGATGTAATTCTGCATTCTGGCCTGAAGGGCAGTACAAACCACTATTACACAAGTAAATAAATCAGGAATTGGCTGTACAGACTGCTGAAAACAGCATTTGTTTAATTTGTTATAATACAATATAAAAAAAACATTGTATAGCAAGTGACACTTTGAAAGTGATTCCTGTGGAAAATGAAGCTTTCCTGCTGTTTGCACAAAAGCTCTTGATATGGTTTCATTTAAGGATCCTATTTCTTTTTTGGAACAAGCTGAATGCAGGACCCAGTCCAACCACAGTTAAATCACTAACATGTGTGCTGCAAAACAGCTTTTTTTTGTTGTTGTTGGGAAAAATAGAATTTAAGTTGCTCTGGAATAGCTGGGCCAATTTCTGATACAGTCGGTAGGTACTTCCCCAGATATAAATAGATTGCTTCTGAGAATAAAGATATCATTAAAGCAAAGATTATAAAATGTTTTATTTTCCCATTTTAGCAGTTAAAAGACTCTCATAATGAACTTGTGTCTTTGTTTCAGAGTCTGGTAAAGCTCAGCTGCATTTTAATGATTAAAAGATCCATTCCATTCTGAATGTGCCGTTTGTGGCCTGCAGACTGCAGACGCAGTAGCATTTCTAGAAAGTTTTGAGTGTGGTTTTGAGTTGCAATGTTTCAACAACAGATATCCGGTCATGGTAAAAACTCAAGCCCGTCAGAAGCTCAACGTCTCTGATTCGCGCCACGTGAAACTGAACCCAATCCTGGAGCCATGAGTAGTCCGAGCCATTCTGGAGGAATAAATGGTAAAACAAAACAGGGTGTGTAAAAATAAACGCATAATGAGATATGAGAGAGAAACACAACAATTCCTTTTTTTTATAAACATATTTGATTCATCTCATGAAATGTTCAATAAATTATTTCATATTATGCTTGCCCTTGTGAAAAAGAAGCACACTTGAGTATACTTTTAAGAGTGCTTAAGGAAATTATATACTTTAAGTGTGAACTGAATGTAATGTTATTAGCCACTTTAAATCTACATTAAATCCAATTAGTTGACATGTTTGACCCATTCAGATAGGACTTAAAATGATGGTTAAAATGAAAATTCTGTCATTAATTACTCATCCTCATGTCGTTTCAAATAGAGATCGACCGATATATCGTTTAACCGATATTTTTCCCGATATTTAAGCATTTTACCATAATCGGATATCTTTTTTTTCATACACAGTTGTACAGAGTATAACCAGCAGTAGGCACTGTTCACTCAGGAAAAGCTCCAGCACGACCACCGCATGTAACTTTATACAAGATTCACTCATTTGAAACATGCTAAATTATATTAACATTTACTGTATAACCATTATTTTGCCAATAATCATCTAAATAAATACCTCTCTATTGAAATTAATAATTTATTATCTCCGCAAGCGATCCCAGTTTGAGTATAGTTCTGTGTAAATAGATAAACCGTGCTGTCAGCAGTTTTCATAATTTAGAATGACAAAAAACATTTTAATAATTCTGATAAAACATGCCAGTTAAGAAATGCAATAAAATACAATGTTTTGTTTGTTATAGCTTATTTCAATATTATTCAGTGAATTAACATCATCAGACTCTTTAGTCTATTAAACAGCTTATAAACCTAAAACTGTAGTTTAAAATGAAGTTGATATGACTCTTGTCCTTTATTTTCTCCATTTGAAAACATTAGACATTATTTTGCTTACTGTTAATATCAGTGTTGCTGATGCTTTTGATAAATAAAATTTAAAGTTTTTTAAAAGTTATAAAATTTAAAAGTTTTTATTGTTGTAATTTGAAGATTCAATTTTACATGAAAGAATGATAATTTTCAACAGTTTTTTGTTGTTGTTAAGATTACTGAAAGGAGGAAAAACCAAAGCAAAGAATGGATTTACTTCAATCTTTTATTTATTTAATTTATAACAGTAAATAAATATCGGTTATGCATATCGGTTACATAAACATGCAAATAATTGGTATCGGTTATAAAAAAAAATCAATATCGGTCGATCACTAGTTTCAAACCCATAAGACTTTCGTTTCATCTTCAGAACACAAATTAAGATATTTTTGAGGCATTCCGAGAGTTCTCATACCCTGTATAAACAGCAAGGATACTACCACGATCAAGGCTCAGAAATGTAGCAAGGAGATCAGTAAAATAATCCATATGACATCAGTGGTTCCACCGTAATTTTACAATGCTATGAGAACACTTTTTGTGTGCAAAGAATAAAAAAATAACGACTTTATTCAACAATTCGTCTCCTCCGCGTCACCCTTAGCGCCATTCTGGAGAGTATTACATACTAGGGATTGAACGACTTCTTTTTGATTTTTAAAGTCGACAAAGTCAAGTTGAAGTCGACTAGTCGCTGATGATGTCATTAATGAACAAATAAGTCTGGAGCTGTGACAAATGCCTTGTGCACAGCTATGAAATATGACACAGCGCTGCCCACATGACTATTGCACCTATAACAGCTTATTTGTATCAGTCCTTTAGTCTTTGGATCACAGAACAGTGTTGACAATAAATTTCCGCACTGAATGATTCTGTGCGCACAATCTCGCGCGTGATGTATTGTAATGCTGCTGCACGTCCTGATTTTGCTGAGTTAGATGTGTTCCTGGGCACTACTGTCTGTAGCCAATGTGTGCAGCACTGTAGGTGGATACATTGTTTAGGTTGTTTACGTTTTGATCTCAACGTAAACAACATATCCATGTACATACGTTGAATGTGTTGTTTACATATGTGATACTCTCCAAAATAGAGCTATAGGGTGACAAGGAGGAGACTAATGAGGAGACTAATTGTTGAATAAAGTCGTTATTTTCTTTGCAAACAAAAAGTATTCTCATAGCTTGGAGGGTCAGAAAGCTCTCTGAATTCATCAAAATATCTTAATTTGTGTTCTGAAGATGAATGAAGGTCTTACGGGTTTGGAAACGACATGAGGGTGAATAATTAATGATATAAGTTACATTTTTGGGTGAACTACCCCTTTAAGTACATATTTATTTATAATTTCACATTTAGTTCTATCATCTTTGAAAAATGGTTGAAGTGTACTGCCAAATGTGTGTTGTTTAACTAGTTTCATTTTTTTTTTTTTTTTTTTTTAACTTATGGATAACAAGTTACCTAACAAGCAAGGTTTTACTTGTGGATAACAAGTTACCTAACAAGCAAGTAACTCAGCTAGGCCTACTTCCTGCCTAAGATCATGAATGGCTGATTATTACATACATGACATGTTTCCAGACCCTCAGCTCGATGAGGAAGAATGAAAGACACAGCATCTAGAGGACCGTCACATTGTCGGACGGGAATGGACGAGTTCTTACAACTTGTAAGAATCACAAAGTAATGTGTCGGGATGGGAGCCCCGTTCCTGAAAACAGAGGAGAATCATCTGTATGAGGGAAGAATTCAGTCGAATGCATTGTTAAATCCATTTTGAGCAGTGTTTGGCCACTAGTAGGCAGTATGTGAACTACCAATAGGTCTATTCGTAAATGATGCATTTGGCCTAATAAAATATTTTTTCTCATATAGCCAGATGTTAGACCTAAGCATAAAGTCTGGTCCAATTTGTATCTTGTTCTTGTCATCTTAGACAGGAAAACACCACCTGACCAACATGTATAGTGACCAACCAGTTCATTTAGATTTTAAAGTGGAATTTAAGAAAAAATAAGTCTGAAATAGATTAGTAGTAAAGTGTTATTTTAAGATATTAATTTTGCTAACTTACGGGGTTTCCTTGTTCATAAAGTCATAGTTCCCATCAAAGTCATTGTCAAATATTGGTCCGCTCACAACATTGACTCCATTCAGCTTTTGTGAAAATTTCACGAGCAGAACATCGTGAAAGTGATTCCAGATATCTGGCACAAAGACATTAAACAAACAACAGTGACACTATGAACAAACATGAAAGATCTAAGAGCCACAGAACCGACACAGTAGGGTTATCATCAATATATTACTGATGTAAACATTTACTTAAATAAAATACATGAAGTTTTATGTTAGCATTTTATGTGCCCAGACAGCACCTCAAGTTAACATATTAAAATAACTAAATAAACTAAATCTTAATACAAACTATTTAGACATTAAAAAGAACATTAAAATACCAATAACAAATATATATAACAAAATCTTTGGCACTAAAATAACACGATACACACAGTACAGGAGAGGTTTATGTAACATAACACCAAATGATATGTAAAACAGTGATAACAACATTTGAGACATAATCACAATATTAGTGTAGAGTGCTGTCCATAATTCTGTTTATGCATAATTACTGTACTTAAAATGCTTAATTTGCACCTTTCTGTTTATTAAGTTTAAGTGACTGAAAGCAAACAAGTTGTTGCAAAGAACCACAGAAGGATCCTAATGAACGATGCTGTTTTGGATTCTTATGAATCATAGGCCTATGATAAATGCTTAAATTTACTTGTGTAATCAACCGACAACAGATAAATGTGTTATGAAAGGCTGGTGCACCCAAAGTACAAACCCCACATGTTCAGATTATCACTGTGTAGATGTACTAAAAAGCAACTGAATGATTTCTAATGGAATGCAGATAGTTAATGTTACATGCACGTCATGTTGGTGGAGTTAGTTTGGGAAAGGAAATTAGTAATTTTCACTTGGATCTAAATACTTGCACAATACAAAGTTAATAAAGTGTTTACCATACACAGGTGTTGCAATTACCACTGATGAGTCTCTGAGGTTAAAGCAAAACATCAGTTAATTTGGTTCACAGACAAAACTGACTCAATACTGCTTTTTAATACAGCAGATCTACATTCATTATGACTTGTGAGAATCACCTGGCGTAAAACTGATTTATGGAATTGTTAAAATGGGTTTTCAGAGTATAACAATTTAACAGGAACATTTCCAAGGTGGGTTTGCAGTAATGCCATGATGTGCATCCAAAATTATAAAAAATACAATGCTGCTCTATAATGTCATTCATAGCTTAGTATTTTTATGTTATTTATGAATTTTGTTCTGTGATTTCTGAATTCTCCAAAAACAGAGTTAGTATGGTTAACTAAAATGGAACACATCTTTAAAATCATTACCAGGAATAGAGATAAATAAATAATAATAATTAATTTATTAATAAAATAATAAATAATCCCGAAGTGGCACAAAATCACTTTCACTGACTTTTTCATTAACTGTTCCCATCTGGTGGAATGACCTGCCTAACTCAATCCGAGGAGCTGAATCCTAACCCATCTTCAAGAAACGGCTAAAAACACATCTCTTCCATATTTATTTGACCCTCTAACTCTAGCACTCTCTATTCTAATTTTATTTTATCTAATCTGTCTCCTTTTTATAAAAAAACAAAAACATTTGACCCTCTATCACTTGCATATTTATTCTCTAACTGTAACTGTGTGTAAAACTAACACTAGGGTGAATCCCAATTCTCTGTCTTACCCCTTCCCCTGAGTTTTGCGTGTTCACGTGAGTGTAAGGGCTGTCCCAATTCTCGTTTTGGTCGAGGGGTAGAGCTAAGGGGAAGGGGTAAATATTAAAACCAAGAATTTTCGTGAGCTTAACTTACTTGAAACCAAGGGGTACCCAAAACACACTGCGGCCAGATCATCCAGAGAGTATTTTCGGCTTAAATAATTTATTTAAAATTACGACAGTCTTGTTTTGTGCTCTACACAGTCCTGTAACTTACATATATATTTACAACCATGTTCTTAGTTAAAACGTTTTTAAATCGCTATTTTTCCACGCTAACGTTACATTGCTGATTTGCACAACAGTCCGCATTTCTCTGACTAGAGAAAACATCACTTAAACCCACGCAATCGACATACACACACTTGCAGACGGAGAGTTTGTGGTCAACACTTGTCGCCTCTGGTGACGTAGCAGCCAGCTAGCGACGATGTATGATGACGTAACAGTAATCAAGTGGCGTCTCATTTCATAGGGGTATGTTTTCACCCTTAGCGCTAATCACTCGGTTTTGAGGGACAAGGGCTAGGTGTAAGACGAAGGGGTAAGACAGAGAAATGGGATTCACCCTAAGTTTAATTTTTCTATACTCGTTTTCAAAAAAAAAAAAAAAAAAGAACCTTCCTACGTGTACTACGTTAGGCTAACCAGGACTTGTAATAGCACTTGCATGTTGTTGCTCTTTTGTTGGTTTTGATTGCTTCTATAATGTCCTCATTTGTAAGTCGCTTTGGATAAAAGCGTCTGCTAAATGACAAAAAAAAAATGATGGGGGTGAAATAAAATATAAGAAACCTAATAAACATTAAAAACTCATTTAGAATATAAGAAACTTAAACTTACTTTTATTTCAGCTAGTTGACAAAAAACGACAGACTTATTATACAAACACAGAACTAAATTACTAAAACTTTTATCAAAATTAAAATGAAAACCGAAATCAAAATATTAACAAAAACTATAATAGTATGTCAATGACACTTAAATAAGACTGACCGAAAACAGCCGTAAAAAGAAAAATTGCACTCAAAAATAAAAAAATCTGTCATTGTTTACCTCTCAGTTGTTCCAAACCTGTATGAGGTTCTTTCTTTTGTCAAACAAAAATTGAATATTTAGAAGAACCAAATTTTGTTGGTCCTCATTGACAAGAAAAAATACTCTAAAAGTCAATGTCTATCAGAAACGGTTTGGTCTTCAAAAAGAAAGAAACTCATACAGGTTAGGAACAACTTGAGGGTGAGTTGCCTAACGGACGGCAATTATCATTTTGGGTTAGTTATCCCATGACACATTAATAAATAAGCTTTCCAATGGTGTGTGGTTTGTTAGGATCAGACAATATTTGGCCGAGATACAACCATTTGAAAATCTAGAATCTGAGGTGCAAAAATCTAAATCACCTTTAAAGTTGTCCAAATGAAGTTCTTAGCAATGCATATTACTAATTAAAAATTTAGTTTTGACATTTATGGTAATAAATTTACTAAATATCTTCATGGAACATGATTACTTAATGTCCTAATGATTTTTGACATAAAAGATAAATCTATTATTTGTCTCACTCAGATAACAAAGCCATAAAATTACATTGAGAAACCTGCAGTTCTTCGGTGCTCTGTTGAGTATTCCTAGGTGGTTTTGGTAGGTCAAGCATCCCTTTCTTTAATTTTGGTATAAATGCTTGCTGGCCTCAATTCAGCTGTGATCAACTGACTCTAATTATAGGGCAACTTTAACTAGAGAATATTTTCCTCTTCAGGAGTGTTGCATATCTTTTATTAAATTAGAGCACAGCATTCTCATAGTCTCATTTATTTAGAATGTGTTTTAGTAGTTAAGTAGGACAACGTTCACTCTGCAGATGACACAGCTCTGTAGATCAAGGTTCACACCCATGTCTATGCAAACACTTGCAAAACAGTTAATTATCATGCAATGTAGGATCTTTAACATTCTACTTGCTTAAAGTCAGACGTGTCCAAACTCGGTCCTGGAGGGCCGGTGTCCTGCAGAGTTTAGCACCAACTTGCCTCAACACACCTGCCTGGGAGTTTCTAGAATGCCTAGTAAGACCTTAATTAGCTGTTTCAGGTGTGTTTGATTAGGGTTGGAGATGCACTCTGCTGGACAGTGGCCTCCACAGGTTTGGACACCCCTTTAAAGTGAATGTTTAACATCAGTATAAATATTCATGGGCGCCATTATGTTGGGCAAAGTCTTTTGTTATTTTAAGGACTTCTAGTGTTAATGTATTACACTTTTCCAAACAGAAAGTTGTACATTCTGACTTCATGAGCTGGAATGCAGAAAAACAGCCTTTTAATAAAAACAGGCAGCATGTGGAACCCATTCTGAATACAAAGTTCAGTATTTTATTTTGATGATAGCTGACAATGGCACTCCAGACCCATGTGTTTTTGGTTTTTGCTATTGTTGACATCAAAGTTTAGTGCGTGTAATTAAACTGTACAGGTTTTTGCACAAATATAACTAATAAACCATAATGACCACAATGTTTCCTAGCACTTCAAAGTTGAATCACTAATAAAATCTACATTTTAACCAACCTCAGAACTAATTATGCGTAGAATCTGGATTTGAAGATTCATTCCAGCATGCCATTCATTTTCCATTTACTTTCCAAGCATACAGCAAATCTTTTGGATATATTCGTATTGGCAGTCAGAAAAACATCATGCAGTTCTAGCCAGTACAAACATGCAAATTGCAAGCGTACAGGACATAACACAATAAATCACAAAAAGTGCAAGTAAGAAAGAGATCCCAGTTGTCAGGTTGTCTCCTGTAGTCTGCATAATGTTATAAGCTGAAGGTAAAACATGGCTTACCTTTGAAAACAGGAAACATGGGCACCATGTTGCTTGTAATTAAGGAGTCTGGCTCAGTTCCTGTGGGACTGAAGTCTGGGGAGAAAGAAAGCTTTTAGACTCCTGTCATGATATAACAGATATAGCAGAGTAAACAACAATTTTATTACACAGATCTCTGGATACACTGATTGCCCAAATTGCAGAAATTTGTGTTTAAACATTTTTGTATAATGACCACTAAACTGTAAAAAACTGTTAAAAAATGTAGGGTCAGTAGGATTTTTGTTTTGAAATAAAGTATTATTTTATACAGAAAGGATGCATTAAATTGATAAAAAAAGACAGTAAAGATTTGTATATTGTTCCAAAAGATTTATGTACAAATAGTGTTGTTCAGTTGAACTTTTTATTCCACAAAAATATGAAGCAGCTGCATAACTGTTTTCAACAGATAATAATACATTTTGAAAAATATATTAAGATAAAGTAGTTATTTCAAATTGTAATAACATTTCACAATATTTAAGTTCTACATTTTAGATCAAATAATTATCCTAAAACTCTAGGACCTTTTCCCATAAGTGATAGAGGTCAGAAAGTGAGTTTTGTGTAAAGGTCTTAAAGTAAATACAGATATCCCGTTGGACTCACTGGGCGGATGCAGGAGGCCAAAGGTCAGAGTGGAATTGTTCTTATAGAATGAGCAGGACTGTCTTGCACTGGCCTGCACACGCACATCTGCACGCGCACATGTGTCTGCTGAGGGCTGGACGCTCACCTTTATTTGACAAAGAGAAGAAAGAAAATCAATGATCAGAGGAAACAGTGCTTAGTGTTTAAAACACTCATCAAGTGCATGATAGAATTCCTGTTAGACAGATTGCAAGTAAAATATCCTCAGCGTTTTCCACTTAACAAGAGATTTCCTACAGTAAATGTACATCTTTCAAGCTTTAAGAGATTTGCTTAAGAAACACGTCTCTAGTCTTGACTTAAAATAAGAAAGAGAAAAAAATGTGCCGAGAAACACTTGATGAGCGAATGCAGTTTGTCACTGTCTCGCTGTGTTGAGTGTTAGCGAGTGTGATTTACTCTGCGGTCGCCCACAAAACGAGCAGCACATGCTGAAGTGTGGAAAGTGAGGCCGTCTGTCATATTTCCTGACCTCACTGAGGATCGCCATTAAACCCTCTGGCACATGTACACCTTCCTGTTTGAACCGTAATTACAAATTTAGTTTATGAAAAAGAAAGTGTTTAATTGCACTTAATCTCATCTCATTTCACCAGCATTTACTCACCATTGCATCAGTTAGAAAGGGTTCACACAAAACAAGGGGAGTCCGCTTTTAGCTATTTTTGTCGGCCGCAGTTGGAATCAGCTTCCAGAAGAGACCAGATGTGCTAAAACATTAGCCACATTTAAATCCAGACTCAAAACTCATCTGTTTAGCTGTGCATTTGTTGAATGAGCACTGTGCTACATCTGAACTGATTGCACTATGTATAATAATTTTCTATTCTTAACTGTTTATAATTAATTTAAAATACATTTTTATATAATTTTTTATTGTTGTTTTTATTCCTTGTTTTATTATTATTTTTAATGTCTATTTCACTACCTTTTATGTAAAGCACTTTGAATTGCCACTGTGTATGAAATTTGGTATACAAATAAACTTGCCTTGTCATTGTGAAAAAGTAGTGCACATAATTATATTGATTGTGCACTTGTAGTGTATGTCAAATCATAAGTCTATCTTTTTAAACTATACTTCTAAAACTGTAAAGGCCACTTAAGTATACTTGCTGTGTATAGAGAACACTTATGACTGTCTTAACACATTTTAGTAAACTTAAAAAGTTAAAGGTTTTACTTTAAAAGTACATTTTAAATCATTATGTTTTAATAATCGTACTGACTAACATGTAAGATACTTGATTCAAATTTCAACTGTAGTGTGTTATTCAATCAGAGTTAATATATTTGAAATGTACTAAACTGTAAATTCATCATTACATACGTATACAAAAGTATTTAAATGTATTGCATACTAAAAGTATATTTTAGTTTTCTAGAGAGCATTTTTTATTCGAGTCAAGATGAGTCTTTTAGATGAGTCGTACAAGAGGAGTCATGTAGAGCATCCCCCAAACAGATACATTTGCAAACATTTTATTTTTATCATTATTTTTATTACAAGTACACTAACAAAATTATGATCTAAATACTAACAGTTATGACTGACTGTGATATCATGAGGTCTTTAAAGTGGAGTTTATTGTTGTGAGACCTCTAAAACAATAGCTCATTTTAAGCGGTTACAATGTTGCACAGCAGGGGTTTTCATTTGACATTTTCCTGTGATTATTTTCTGAAGATGTCCTGTGGGATTTAAATGAGCTACACCCCTTTTAATTATTACAGGACTGGAACTTTAAAAATCAATTGAAAAGTAATACTACTGTATATTATAGAAATAATATGATTAAGTGCAAATAAATGAAATGTTTTCACATACTTAATTGCTTTTAGCTGATACATGAAAATGTAATAGTTCAAATTGATATGAAATCAATTAATTGAAATTTAGAATACTTTTCTGAGTAGCCTACATATTTTGCATAATGTAAATACTATTATTTAATCCCTTTTAACTGGCAATACGAGTAGGAATATGCCCACAAAACAAAAATAGAAGTGCTTATCAAGTAATTTCATGGGGTCTTAAGACTAGTCTTACCGTTGCATTCAAATAGTATGAGACCCAAAGGGGCATCAGGATGTTTCTGCTGTATCCGCTGACGTATGCAGTGTGGTGAAGTATACAGTAATCTGACTGCTCCTGAAGAACACGTGGGATTCCATAAGGCAGATGAACATGCTTCACATTAGAGTCTATAAAAAGATCAATAAAGAAATATTGACCTGAAAAGTTTCAAACACAGTGCTTTCTAACATAATGTCAATGTGAACTATTACAGACAAACAGTTTACTCACTTGAGTTTGAGTCGATGAGACGCTGGTTCAGACGGTTCACCTGAAAAAGTTTGGGGAAATGTTTATACAAACCCGATTCCAAAAAGGTTGGGACACTGTACAAATTGTGAATAAAAACAGAATGCAATGATGTGGAAGTTTCAAATTTCAATATTTTATTCAGAATACAACATAGATGACATATCAAATGTTTAAACTGAGAAAATGTATAATTTTAAGGGAAAATTAGTTGATTTTAAATTTCATGGCATCAACACATCTCAAAAAGTTGGGACAAGGCCATGTTTACCACTGTGTGGCATCCCTCTTCTTTTATAACAGTCTGCAAATGTCTGGGGACTGAGGAGACAAGTTGCTCAAGTTTAGGAATAGGAATGTTGTCCCATTCTTGTCTAATACAGGCTTCTAGTTGCTCAACTGTCTTAGGTCTTTGTCGCATCTTCCTCTTTATGATGCACCAAATGTTTTCTATGGGTGAAAGATCTGGACTGCAGGCTGGCCATTTCAGTACCCGGATCCTTCTTCTACGCAGCCATGATGTTGTAGTTGATGCAGTGTGTGGTCTGGCATTATCATGTTGGAAAATGCAAGGTCTTCCCTGAAAGAGACGACGCCTGGATGGGAGCATATGTTGTTCTAGAACTTGGATATACCTTTCAGCATTGATGGTGCCTTTCCAGATGTGTAAGCTGCCCATGTCACATGCACTCATGCAACCCCATACCATCAGAGCTGAGCGCTGATAACAACTTGGGTTGTCCTTGTCCTCTTTAGTCCGGATGACATGGCGTCCCAGTTTTCCAAAAAGAACTTCAAATTTTGATTCGTCTGACCACAGAACAGTTTTCCACTTTGCCACAGTCCATTTTAAATGAGCCTTGGCCCAGAGAAAACGCCTGCACTTCTGGATCATGTTTAGATATGGCTTTTTTTTAACCTATAGAGTTTTAGCCGGCAACGGCGAATGGCACGATGGATTGTGTTCACCGACAATGTTTTCTGGAAGTATTCCTGAGCCCATGTTGTGATTTCCATTACAGTAGCATTCCTGTATGTGATGCAGTGCCGTCTAAGGGCCCGAAGATCATGGGCATCCAGTATGGTTTTCCAGCCTTGACCCTTACGCACAGAGATTGTTCCAGATTCTCTGAATCTTTGGATGATATTATGCACTGTAGATGATGATAACTTCAAACTCTTTGCAATTTTTCTCTGAGAAACTCCTTTCTGATATTGCTCCACTATTTTTCGCTGCAACATTGGGGGAGTTGGTGATCCTCTTCCCATCTTGACTTCTGAGAGACACTGCCACTCTGAGAGGCTCTTTTTATACCAATCATGTTGCCAATTGACCTAATAAGTTGCAAATTGGTCCTCCAGCTGTTCCGTATATGTACATTTAACTTTTCCGGCCTCTTATTGCTACCTGTCCCAACTTTTTTGGAATGTATAGCTCTCATGAAATCCAAAATGAGCCAATATTTGGCATGACATTTCAAAATGTCTCACTTTCAACATTTTATATGTTATCTATATTCTATTGTGAATAAAGTATAAGTTTATGAGATTTGTAAATTATTGCATTCCTTTTTTATTCACAATTTGTAGTGTCCCAACTTTTTTGGAATCGGGTTTGTATATATATATACACACACACATATATTATTTATTTATTATTATTATTAAAATAAGCAACAAAACATGAAACAAGAATTGCAGCAAAAATGTAAAACTTTAAATACAATTTTAAAACATAAATAATAAGTTTGGGATCAGTAAGATTTTTTAATGTTTTTGAAAAAAATTATCTTATGTATTTGTCTTTTTATGTATTATGTATTTATTTGAAAGAAATGCTATAAAAACAGTACTAATCTGAAATACTATATATATGTACAATTTTAATTTATTCCTGTGATGTTACTGATCCCAGTAGAGTATGTATACTGTGTGTATATTTATACTAGGGACAAATTACTAAACAGTTACTAATTTTTAACTGTTAAGCACAAGTGGCTTGACTCACTTTTTTTTCAAAGACTAAAAAGAACATGTGATTGTAACAAACCACTGGAAAAAAATAAAGAAATTCAGACAACACCACAAAGCCAAAAATGAATGTGTGATGTGGATCATCATAGAGACACACAAACAACAAACATAACTCAAAGAAATTCCTTTGAGTCACAGATTGTAATCCATTCTGCAACAACATTAACTGCAAGACTATTGTAACTCCCCTCAAGCATACGCTGGCACAAGTGGTTTCCGTACTACTGGTTTATTTGGCTTTTTCCTCCCAAATCCACAGTGAAAACTCGCACTGTTCAACGACATGAGTGGGTGACGCTACGCGATGCAGCAAGTTTGCCGAATGGGATTGGCACATGTTTGCAACGTCTGGAGTGCATTGTTGAAGGACTAACAGATGAGCAAATACTGCACACACATACACGCATACAGATTTAAGAAGATGCACACAAGTACAAAGAACAAAACAATGGACTAAGTTATTAAGAGTTTAAGTATTTAAGAATCGCCTAAGAAGAGAGGTTTGTAAAGGTTCCCAAAGAATTTGTATTGTAAGTGAAGGTTGTGCATTTGCAATGTGTGTGAGAAGCGTTTAATTTGTTTGCTTACATTAAATTCAAGATTGCAGTTTATATACATATGTAAAGATTTTTTCAGAATTAAGATTTCAAATTTAAAAGGGTTTTGTAAATGCTATTTGATATTAACCTTTTCAAGTGTTTGAGGTGATTTATATTGAGTATTTGAAAATCTTTGGGTGTTCAAGGCTTAAATTGATTGCATTTTAGTGACATGTGACTTTGATTAAGGGCCAATATTGGTTTAGATGTAATTTATGAATTTTTTCTACCTATAAAGTTGGGTTAATCTAGTTGCTCAAATGTCAGAGCCAAATGTGCCCACAGTTTATGCAAGGGACAGCATTAAGGATAGTGCAGATTCTCAAGCACAACCTGAAATAAGTCAAGAGGGTATTGAAGTACAGCAAGAAAAGGAACAATAGTTAAGACAAAGTAAAAGACAAATAACTCTAACAGATAAGGGTAGAGAAATGCAAGTTGCAAAAATTAAATCCCTTCAACAAAGGTTTATTTATATTTATAACAAATGGAAAACATATGTCAAATCTTCTAAGCGAACGTTATCACAACCAACAGAGACTCTATCTGATGACTTGCTCAATGATGTCATTGGTGATGTTAGAGGTCTTTCTGTAGATGTTCAGCATGTTTATGATGAGCTACGCAAAATTTCAACTCCAGAGCAAGAAATACGTCGAAGAGTGGATTTGTGTGTGGAGGTTTCTAACTTCGTTGTATCTAGAGCCTCAAGTCGATTGCAAGGAAGGACTGCAGAAGGAGAAAATGAAGATTGGCCAGAAGCAGGCTCTCTCTTCATGTCAAGTACGTCAAGTGAGTCAAGTTTTGTCTCTTCTATCTTGAAAGGAGCCTCGGAGTGTTCAAGTAGGTCTTCTGTGAAGCGACAAGATGCTGCTGCAAGTCAGGCTGTTCTGGAAGTGTTAGAAGAACAAAATAAAGAACAACTGGAAATTCAGCTCGTAGAAGCTCAAGTTAAAAGGAAGATAGTTGATCAAGAGGCAGCAGCCACAAAGCGCCGTTTAGAGCAAGAAGCAGAAGAGGTGAAACAAAGAATAAAGAGAGAGGAAGAGGAAGCCAAAATTAAAGCTCAACTGGAAGAAGAACATGGAGCGCTACAAAAGACTCTTGAGGAAAAACGAAGAAAGATAAAACAGTTGGAAGCAGTGAAAAGTCTGAAGGTAGCACGAGCGAGAATGAAGGTGTATGATCAAGAAAAGGTCATAGAAGATCAGAAAGACTTCCTGAAAATGTCTCCTGAACCACAAGCTTTGACCACCTCCTCCTCAAATGAAAGTACAGCAGATCTCGTGAAGGTGCTGGTAGGTGATTTAAGTGCAAATAGAATTCCAGTTCCTGAACCATCAGTATTCAGCGGGATCCATTGAAGTACAGTGACTGGAAACTTTCCTTCAAACACTGATTGACCAGAAGTACATTCAAGATAAAGAGAAGATCTATTACCTCCGTGGTACAGTATGTAAGTGGCCAAGCTAAGAAAGCTCGATGGATATTTCTTACTTGGAACTAAATGTGCTTATGCTGCTGCATGGGACAATTTGGAGGAGAGATATGGAAATCTATTCACAATTGCAAAATCGTATAGAGATAAGCTCCAAGCGTGGCATAAGATAGGCTCTAGAGACAGTTTTGAGCTCAGAGAATTTGTTGATTTTCTTCGTAGTTGTGAGGCTGCCATGGTTCACATCAAGGCATTAGAAATCTTGAATGATTATAATGAGAACAGAAAGATACTTTCAAAGTTACCAGAATGGCTAACAGTGAGATGGAATCGTAAGGTTATTGAAATAGAAGAGGAGATTTACCAATTTCCCTCCTTCAGCCAGTTTGTCAAGTTTTTGACAAGAGAGGTGAAAATCGCCTGCCATCCTGTTACATCCTTACAAGCACTTAAACTAGGTGAGGTTGAAAACCCAAAGTTTCAAAAACGCTTTGTAGCAAAGACCCTAACTACAAGTACTAGTGAAAAACCTGTCATAACATGCATTTTCTGTCAGAAGACTGGACATATTGTGCACAAATGCAGGAAGCTTATGGAGAAATCAGTTTCAGACTAAATTAAATTTGTTCAAGCTGAAAAGTTATGCTTTGGTTGTCTTAAGCCTGGCCATTTCTCAAGGAATTGTAAGAGTAGGAGTGCCTGTGATATGTGCCACAAGATGCATCCAACCTGTCTTCATGAGGAGCAAATTAAAGAAAATCTAAAATTGTTACAAGCTAAGTCAAGTGCAAGTGAAGAACGGCAATGAGAAAGACCTCCATCAGTACAACCTAAAGAAATGACTACAGTTGTTACTTCAAATAGAGTAATTATTGATGAGACTAACATGCAACAGCAGCAATAATTCCTGTCTGGATTTCATCCATAACTCAACCAGCACAAGAAGTTATTGTTTATGCTCTTTAGACTCTCAAAGTGACACTACCTTCATTTTAAATGAAGTAGCTGAAGCATTAGATGCAAGTAAAGAACAAGTAAAGCTTAAGCTATCTACTATGACTTCAAGGACCACAGTGGTAAGTTCTCAAAAGGTAAAATACCTACAAGTCAGAGGTTTTTATTCTGGTAAAAGGATCTCTTTATCACCAGTCTACACTCGGGAGTTTATTCCAGCCAACAGAACTCATATACCAACAAATGAAACTGCAAAGGTTTGGTCTCATTTAAATCACCTCCAAGACAAGATAGCACCTCTCCAGGATTGTGAAGTTGGCTTGCTTATTGGATATAACTGCCCACAAACTCTCCTTCCAAGAGAAGTAGTTTCTGGCCAAGACCATCAGCCTTTTGCACAGCGTACCGACCTTGGATGGAGCATTGTTGGTCATGGGAATCCTTATGTAGACTATGGTGACGCTATTGGAACCAGCCATCGCATAGTAATAAGGCAAGTGACACCAAGTATGGATTCTCCTGCCAACCTCAAAACTGAAGTACACTATGTGAGTCAAATTAAAGTAAAAGAAATTGGTCCTTCAGATATAATAAAAGTCCTTGAATCAGACTTCTCAGATAGAGCTGGAAAAACTGAATTACCCGAAAGAGAATGTAAGGTGGGAGAAATTAAGGAAGAGGATCCTGAAATTCGCAAGGCTCTTGTGTGTAACACTGCTGTAAAGGAGAGCAGATCATTATTGGATCACCTACAGAAATTCTCTGACTGGTCAAGAGTTCTAAAGGCAGTTGCTATGCTGAAACATAAAATCAAACAATTCAAAAATGTGAAACAACCAACCAAAGAAAGTACAAGCCTAGAAGAAAGGAAAGAAGCAGAACTTTTTATCATCAAGCTGATTCAAAAGGAAGCATTCTCAGATGAGATAAAGAGTTTGAAGCTAAATGAAGTAGTTGCCAAGACCAAAAATGGACGGCTGTACAAGTTAAATCCATTCTTAGACAACAAAGGTATCCTGAGGGTTGGAAGACGCCTAAGTCAAGCTACGTTGCACACATACGTCAAGCATCCGGTAATACTTCCCAAGAATAGCCACATGTCAGCTTTAATTACTAAGCACTTTCACGAAAAGGTACATCACCAAGGATATGGAATGACAGTGAACGAACTGCGAGCTAATGGGTGGTGGATTCTCGGATGTAGTGGTGTGGTCTCATCACACATTTTTAAATGTGTCAAGTGCAGAAAGTATAGAAGGCCTGCAGAAGAACAACGAATGGGTGACTTACCGCAAGATAGAATGGAAACAACTCCACCATTCACTTACGCTGGTATTGACTGCTTTGGTCCAATATATACTGTTTCAAAGAAGAAAGAAAGGAGCTTAAGAGATATGGTCTTTACTTACCTGTCTATGTTCAAGGGCCATACACTTAGAGATAATTGATGACATGACCACTGATTCATTTATCAATGCTTTAAGAGCGTTTATTGCAATAAGACGAAATGTTCATCAGTTGAGATGTGACCAAGGAAGCAATTTTGTTGGAGCAAGAAGAGAGTTTGGAGAACTCATGAAAGGCATGGATCAAGAAAGAGTTAAGGCTCTAGGATGTGAATTTCTTATGAACCCTCCAGCAGCAAGTCATATGGGAGGTGTCTGGAGAGGCAAATAAGAACCGTGAAGTGTTCTTTCTGTTGTTTTTGACCAGTCAGCACAGATGCTTGACAATACCTCTCTAAGGACATTCCTGTATGAGGTTATGGCCATTGTTAACAGCAGACCGCTCACCACTGAACATTTGAATAATCCATCTGGACCTGAACCTTTAACTCCGAACCACATTCTTACAATGAAGTCTACAATCATTCTACCTTCACCTGGACCATTTACAAGAGAAGAACCTGATCTTCGAAAGAGGTGTCGCAGAGTACAGTATTTGGCAAATGAATTCTGGACCCGATGGAAAAAGGAATACCTTTTAAACTTGCAGCCAAGACAGAAGTGGCACAAAAACAGAAGGAACTTGAAAGTCAATGACATTGTCCTTCTACAAAACGATCTGGCACCACGTAATGAATGGATTTTGGCTAGGGTTATAGAAGTTTACCCAGGGTCAGATGGTAGGGTGCGAAAACTAAGATTGATGGTTAGTGACACCACGTTTGACAAGAAAGTGAAACCCATAACTAAAACTGCGTTTCTTGAAAGACCTATACATAAGGTGGTTGTTCTGCTGGAAGCAGGTTAAGAAGTATGAAGTTAAAGTGACTAGTTAAAGGAATGTTTTCAATGAAAGGTTGAAGTGAAAAATATAAATAAGTAACTTGCAATTTGAGAAATCTCACATTTAAGGTTGTGTGATTTTGTGGGAGTGTAACTGTTTGCTATTATATTGTATATATTATGTATGTTATTTACTTTTTTTATTATTATTTTCATTATGAAGAGAATAAGTTACATTTATTTGTGAATATATTTTTTGTTATTTGGTCTGGGACTTTTATTTTGAACTATCGATGGTTGTATCAGGCAGGCCAGCTAGTTTTCTCAGTTCCTGTAAGCAAGCCAGCGGCAAGCACAAACGTTATGCATGTGCGTGCTTGTGGATGTCTCTGGTAAAGGATTGGAACGTGAGATTAAGGAGTATTCAAGACAACTTCTTTCATGTAGCATGCAGCCAACGAGGTATTTCGCTTTATATTTGTTTTGTTTGCATTTTGTATGAAGTATGTTTGTTTGCTTACACATGTTTTGGTTTGTATTAAGTTAATATGGTTTTGTATTAATTATTTAGTTTTCACGGTGGATTTGGGAGGAAAAAGCCAAATAAACCAGTAGTATGGAAACCACTTGTGCCAGCGTATGCTTGAGGGGAGTTACAACCATTGCTAAAGGGCAAAAAACAAACAAACAAAAATCCAACTTTGAACTATGTTTGAATGACATTCTGAAACTCTACCCACTTATTTTTTTCAGAATTGTTATATGGACAGGGTAATATACTTGGCTTTTCAAACCTTTCAAACATCCAGTTCTGGTTGCACTGCAACTAGGGATATTCATTTCAGTTATTTTTCCTAACCGATGCTCATTAACCGATTATTAACCATTAATCGACACGATTATTTTAAATTAGAACTTAATTCAATTAGAAAGAATAAGTATCTGTGACCCGTTAAAAATACTAATATTTATTTTCCGGGGATTCATTTTACATGCGAAAAAAGCAGCAAACAACAGAACATGAGGATTCACGTGGACATCATATCACATTACGCCCCTGCAGCGCTTCTGCGAGCGGAGAAAAATATAATAAAGCTAGGCGCTATATATATATATATATATATATATATATACATATATATATACATACATACATACATACATACATACATACATACATACATACATACATACATACACACACACAGGTGCATCTCAAAAAAATAAGAAAGTCGTGGAAAAGTGAATTCATTTCAGTAATTCAACTCAAATTGTGAAACTCGTGTATTAAATAAATTCAATGCACACAGACTGAAGTAATTTAAGTCTTTGGTTCTTTAATTGTGATGATTTTGACTCACATTTAACAAAACCATTGCACACATGATCATGGCGGTGCGCACAACAGACGCAGCGGCTTCTCTCTCTCCCGACAGAATGGTGTTTTCGTGTTTTTTGTCTTGTAAGTCGCAATGTTTTTGTACATATTCGTCTCGTCTAACTGTCTTAAAGCACGCATACAGTCGTGAGTTTCTGCTCGATGTCGGCAGAACCACATTTTTTGAGTTAAACTCGCACGCCGAAGAGCTGCGGTACCTCGGTTTGCTCCGGAGGCCTACTCCATCACCGACCCCCACTACTGCATCTCGCCCACAGCGGAGGCGCTACAAGCGGCATGAGAGGAAGCAGAAGAGGGGTAAGTGCGGAGGTATCCGAGCTAGGCTTGCGGCTAACCCACACAAGCCAGCTATCCCCACCATCGTACTGGCGAACGTACGCTCTTTGGACAATAAACTGGACTACATCCGACTACATCGCTCTACTCAGAGGACTGTAAGAGACTGTTGTGTTTTTGTATTTACGGAGACATGGCTTAACAACAGCGTTCCGGACTGCGCCATTCAGCTCGAGCAGCTAACATGCTATCGAGCAGACAGAGCTCTCGTCGAGGGAGGTAAGAGACGCGGCGGCGGGCTTTGTGTTTACATCAATAATGTATGGTGCCGCGACGCTGTTGTGGTCTGCAAACACTGCTCACCCCTGGTGGAGTTTATGATTATTAAGTGCCGGCCGTTCTATCTACCGAGGGAATATACAGCCATTCTTCTCGTTGCTGTATACATCCCTCCCAACTCCAACAACAACAGGAGTGAGGCACTGAATTATTTGTACCAGCACATCAGTGAGCAGCAGACAGCCCACCCAGATGCTTTTCTCATCTTGGCTGGAGACTTTAATCACGCAGACTTAAAGAAAATCTGAAAATATCTTTCCCGAAAATATACCAGCATCTTTGACTTCCCTACAAGGGGAAAAAACACGCTGGACTTTGTTTACACCACCCAGAGTGAAGCATACAAGGCCCTCCCCCATCTCGGAGCCTCAGACCACATCACTGTCATGCTAATGCCTGCATACAGACCGCTCGTTAAAGTCATCAAACCGACACACAAACCGATTCAAGTGTGGCCGGAAGGGTCGTCAGAGGCACTTCAGGACTGTTTCGACACCACTGACTGGAATATGTTCAAGCAGGCTGCCACATACAACAATACTACAGACCTCCAAGAATACACTGAGACTGTCACTGCCTACATAACCAAGTGCATTGATGATGTAACGGTCACAAAGTCTATCACTGTCCGGGCCAACCAGAAGCCGTGGCTGACAGGGGAGGTCTACAGACTTCTGAATGCTCGGAACACTGCCTTTAGAGCTGGAGATGAGGAGGGCCTGAGGACAGCTAGGGCCAACCTATCCCGCGGCATCAGAGAGGCCAAGAGACAGTACTCCAGGAGGATAGCCCATCGCTCAGCGACAGCAGAGACACTCTGAGCCTGTGGCAGGAATACAGACCATTACAGACTACAAGCCCCCACCACAGACCTGTGACAGCACCATCCCCTGAACGAGCTGAATGCCTTCTTTGCTCGCTTTGAGGCACAAAACGGCACCACTGCACAGAAGACTCCTCCCGGCGACCAGGAGATGACGCTGTCCTCGGACAGCGTGAGGAGATCCCTCAGCAGGATCATTGCACGCAAAGCTCCGGGTCCTGACAACATTCCTGGGCGTGTACTGAGAGACTGTGCAGTGGAACTCACTGATGTCTTCACAGACATCTTCAACATCTCACTAAGTCAGGCTGTTGTCCCCACATGCTTCAAAGCTACCACCATCATTCCAGTCCCAAAGAAGTCATCCCCATCCTGCTTCAATGACTACCGTCCAGTAGCTCTCTCTCTCTCTCTCTGAGCGGAAGTTGAGTGAGTGAATGCGAGTTTGGGAGCGTGGTGTGAGTTTTTTCTCTCTTTTTCTTTTATGTTTATTGTTTTTTTTTTATTTAAGATAATTGGTTATTTTTAGTGGTATAGTTTAAGTGGTTTAGTTTATTGGTAGCGGCGACAACCGGGAGTCATGCCGGTTCGTGGAGCTGGAGGCGTGGGGCTGGAAACACTCACACGCCGACATGCTTTTAAACTTTGTCCGACTATAGATTGTTCTGTGGAAGATTGTGCTTTGGCGGTTGGAGCAATTGTTGGTTACGATAGCATTAAATCCGCAGCTAGAATGAACAATGGAGTTGTGATTTTTGTGGATAGCTTTGATAAAGTTGCAACAATTGTTGAACAAGGTGTAGTAATTAAAGAAACCTTTGTTCAAGCGATACCGCTCGTTAATCCAGCAAAAAAGATCGTTTTGTCCCAAGTCCGTCCGTTTATTAGTAACGAAATGTTAGAGAGGGAACTTGTGAGACATGGGCAGTTAATGTCGCCGATTAGATCGTTTTCTCTCGGCTGTAAATCTCAGAAATTGAGACATGTTGTTTCATTTAGAAGGCAAGTTTTTATGATTCTGAAGAACAACAGTGAGGGGTTGAACTTGGTGCTCAAGTTTAGAGTGGAGGATTATGACTAAAATGTTTATGTATCCTCAGAAAAAATGAAGTGTTTTGGATGCGGAATGGAGGGTCACCTCATACGTTCCTGCCCAGAAAAAATCAATGCTGAGACTAATAATAAAAACACAGAACATGGTGAGTCAAGTAAATCTCAAGGACAAAAACAGAATGAACAAAAGGATCTTCAGGGGCAAACACAGAAGGAGTTAGATGAATCTCGAGTTTTAGAACAGAGTGAATCAAATGAAACTCGGGGACAAAAATTGTTTGAATCAGATAAATCTCAAGGACAAAAACAGAATGAACAAAATGATCTGCAGGGACAAAAACGGAGCAAATTAAATGAATCTCATGAACAAAAAAATAAAAATGAGTCCAATGAATCTCAGGGACAAAAACAGAATGAATCAGATTTAACAAAAATGAAACAAGTACACAAAGCCCAGAGGTTAGATTTAATTGTTGGAGAGGATTCTGTTGAGAACAGTCCACAGTGTGATACTGATACTGAAAAGGAGGCCAGTGCTAGCACTCAGAAGGAAGTGGAGGAGGTAGGATGTTCTTTGGATGGAGAAAGTGAGATGATTGTAGATGACAATGCTACCAACGATAATGAGAGGAAAATAAAAATTAGAGACGGTTGTCAATTTTCTGTCAAAATGAAAAAGCTTCCTCTTCGTGATTGTTCTCAGACTGTTGACAGTGATGTTGAAGTGGACTCAGATTCTTTAGCTTTCTTGCAGTCTTTGTCCCTCCCAAAAAGTGGCTACTCCATGTTGAGTATTAAGAATTTTCTGAAGAATACTAAAGGAGCTAGAAATCTGAAAATTGAGTGTTTCCTGATTTACAACTTTTCATCGATTCCGTTAAGAATCTTCAAAAATGTTCTGAAAGTGAAGGAGAGAAAGGTTTCACTGATCAAGAGATTTATTGTTTAAAGAAATTTATTTTGAAAGCTAAAAGACAATTAGAAGATGGCGAGTATGATTAGTACTTTAAATTTGTTTTGGTTTTGTTTTTGTTTTCTTTTTTTCTTTTGTATTATGAGTGAGTTAAAAATAGGTAGTCTGAATCTAAATGGAGCTAGAGATGAAGATAAAAGGGCTTCTTTTTACAGACTGTGCTCCCTTAAAAAACTGGACATTATCTTTGTACAAGAGACTCATAGTACTGCTGATAATGAAGTTGATTGGAAGAGAGAATGGGAGGGTGATGTTTTTTTAAGTCATAAAACAAGTAATAGTTGTGGAGTGGGTATTCTTTTCTCCAAAAGTTTTAATCCTCAGTCTGTTGAGTGTGAAGAGGTTATTAAAGGTCGATTGTTAAAAATTAGAGCAACATATGAAAATGTACAATTTGTATTTATTACTGTATATGCTCCAACTGTTGGTATAGAGAGATTGACTTTTTTTGGATACTGTAAGTGATGTTATTAGAGATTGTAATGATCAAGATTTTTTATTTATAGGTGGGGACTGGAATTGCACAGAAAATAGACTTGATAGAAATTATGTGGAGCCTCATTCTGCCTCTCGCACTCGTTTGATTCAATTGTTAGAGACTAATGAATTATATGCTGTATGGAGAGGGTTAAATGGTGATAAAAGTCAGTATACTTGGACACATTGTAAAGACAATTTATTGTCTATGGCAAGACTTGATCGTTTTTATTGTTTTAAATATAATTTTAATGTTGTTAAAAACTGCTTTATTAGCCCTGTTGGGTTTTCTGATCATTCACTTGTTGTAATTTGTGTTTTCCTAAAATGTGTAAAGCCTAGTAGTGCATATTGGCATTTTAATACAGCTTTACTAGAGGATACAAATTTTAAAGACATCTTTGTATCCTTTTGGAAAAATCATCAAAACACAAAAAATTATTTTATATCTTTACAACAGTGGTGGGACTTTGGAAAAGTCCAAATAAAACAGCTGTGTCAACAATATAATTGTTATGTTACCAAAGTCTTGATTAAATCAGTGAAAGCTCTGGAGTCTGAAGTGGAAGAACTCCAGGGTTTAGCTGAGGGTACAAAGGATCAACGTTTTTTTGAAGCTCTTGAGTTTAAGAAGTCTGTGTTAACTAATCTCCTAGGGGTATCAGCACAAGGGGCACTGGTTAGGTCCCGTTTTAAAGAATATAATGGAAATGGATGTCCCATCACACTTTTTTTTGGGATTGGAGCGAAAAAAATTGTCAAAAAAGACTAATTCATAGTTTAAAGTCAGATTCTGGCCATGTGTTGTCTGATCATGCTGATATTCGTGAGCATGCGGTTCGTTTTTATAGTAATTTGTATAAATGTGAGCACCAGGACGAACAAGTGATAGCTCAGAGTTTTTATACTGGTCTTCCTCAGGTCAAAGAAGAGAGTAATGCAGTGTTAGAAGTGAATATTTCCCCGGGTGAACTTTATGCAGCTCTGCAAAGTATGCAGAACAGAAAAACTCCTGGTTTAGATGGTCTACCTGTTGATTTTATAAGTTTTTGGCCTGTAATTGAGAGGATCTTTTAGCAGTGCTGAATGATAGCCTAACTAATGAATGTTTGCCTTTGTTGCAGAAGGGCAGTGCTTACACTGCTGCCAAAAAGGTGATCTGCAGCTTATAAAAACTGGAGGCCTGTGTCTCTGCTTTGTACAGATTATAAATTACTCTCCAAAGTGTTGGCAAGTAGACTTAGCAAAGTGATGGAGCAAGTTGTTCATCCCTATCAGACTTATTGTATCCCTGGAAGGTTGATCTCTGATAATATTGTACTTATTCGGGATTTGTTGGAAATCTCTAAGCTTTTTGATCTCAAAATGGGAATTGTTTCTATTGATCAAGAAAAAGCGTTCGACCGGGTTGAACACAAATATTTGTGGGAAACGTTGATTGCTTTTGGGTTTACACCTGGTTTTATTAATAAAATCAAGACTTTGTATTTTAATGTTCAGAGTGTTTTGAAGATAAATGGTGTTTTGAGCGCTCCCTTTCAGGTCCAGCGAGGAATTAGACAGTGCTGTCCCCTGTCGGGGATGTTATATTCTCTGGCTTTTGAACCTTTATTACATAAACTTAGATCTGTTTTACAAGGTGTGATTTTACCAGAGTGCAATATACCCTTAAAGTTATTTGCATATGCAGATGATTTAGTCATCATGGTTGATAATCAACAAGATATTGACATGTTAACAAATATTTTAGCTCAATATGGTAACATTTCTTCAGCCAAAGTAAACTGGAGCAAAAGCGAAGCTCTTAGTATAGGAGGAGTGATGGAAAAAAAGTTTCAATTGTCTGCAGGTTTGAATTGGAAGACAGATGGAGGTTTAAAATATTTAGGTGTGTTTTTGGGTGAAGAACCTTTTGTCCTTAAAAACTGGGATAATTTTCTTGAAAGGATTAAGGATCGCTTTGCCAGATGGAAGTGGATTCTACCAAAAATGTCTTATAGAGGTCAAGTTCTTATTATTAACAACTTGATTTCATCTACTTTATGGCATCGCCTATCATGTGTTGACCCACCTTCAGACTTGCTGTCAAAAATTCAAGTTGTTCTTGTGGATTTTTTTTGGGACCGTCTGCATTGGACACTTCAAAGTGTATTATTTTTGTCGAAAGACGAAGGAGGACAAGGTTTAATTCATCTGAGCAGTAGAGGGGCAACTTTTCGTTTCCAGTTTGTGCAGAGGTTTCTATGTGGTCCCAAAGATCTGGTGTGGAGACCGCTGGCATGCACTATTTTGAACAAGCTGGGTGGACTTGGCCTAGACAGAACTTTGTTTCTGATGGATTTAAGGCAACTCAACACTTCAGGACTACCGAGTTTCTATCGTGGACTGTTTAAAGTCTGGAATCTGTTTAAAAAGGAGAGGACAGAGCATCATATCTCATTGTATTGGCTTCTTCAAGAACCAGTTGTGTATGGGACTCATCTGAGTGCAACCTGTCAAATAGGTCCCAGTCTACTCACAGTTTTGCATGTCTAATGTAGTGACTTTGGGACATGTGCTGACCTCACCTCAGCCTCAGTGAGGGAGTCACAGGTGCAGCCGCGAGGGTCCTGTAAGGAGCTGCTAACAGGGGTGCATGTCGATGGTGCTGAGCGCTCTGCAGGGTACACCGGCTGGTGGGGTGGGTTCTTTAGCAGATGGTTTAAGCTGCCATGGGTGCCGTTATTGGGGGCAGGAGGAATACCCAGCAAATCTAAAGAGACATACACAGGAGAATACACTGTTCTTAGAAGATGCTTTTCACCAAAACTAATTACAATACAATGCAAAAATCATGCACTTGTCAAATACTGGTAAGAACAGTCTTTATGATAAAGGACAGTTCACCCAAAAATGTTATGTTTTTCTGTTTAGCCCAAGGACATCCAAGATGTAGGTGAGTTTGTTTCTTCAGTAGAACACAAACAAAGATTGTTTAACTTAGACTGCTGTAGGCTGTCAATCATATAATGGCAGTCAATTGGACTCAAGGCTTTGAGAAGAAAAAAATACATACTTTTTATCTGATCCGCCACACTGTCCAACTGTCCTGAGTGCAGTCACAACAGCTGGCGCATGACGCGTTTTCTGACACGACCATTGACTCTCCTAATTGAGATTATAGATAGTGTCAGTGGTCCATTTGAGCAATAGGTGGCGGTACACTCTTAAAAATAAAGGTGCTTCACAATGCCATAGAATACATTTTTTTTAAGAACATTTGTCTAATTTTTCCATAAGAAACCTTTAACATTTGAAGAACCTTTCTGTTTCACAAAAGATTCTTTGTGGTGAAATAGGGTTCTTTAGATTATAAAAAGGTAAGGAAGAAATGGTACTTTAAAGAACCTTTGACTGAATGGTTCTTTGTGGAACCAAAATGGTTCTTCTATGGCATTGTTTGAAGAACCTTTTGAAACACCTTTATTTTTAAGGGTGTAATGCACTTATAAGTCTGTGATTCGCCGTAAATGATCATAGGTAAAACACAATATAAATACTGTTCATTTTCTTGCACAGACTAGAGGGTGACACGGGAGTGAATTCTCAAACCTCTCCGTCCCGTCCCACTCCCACAAAAATGTATCTCTTCCCGTCCCAATCCCACGAAAAAACTGGGGGAAAATCCCGTCCCGTTCCACTCCCGGAAGAATGACTCCCATTCCCTCCCACTCCCGTGTTGTTGTTGTTGTTGTTTTTTTGCCGAAATCTGTCAATTACAGAAAAAATATAGTACAGATCACAGCGTGCCCACCTTATTAGTTGAATAAAAACCCAAAATGTAGTTTTTTGTTATTATATTGAACTGAAAGCCATCTTATGCACAGTATTGCACAGATTACATTTCATGTAAATCATCCATGCTAACACACACGTCTTCTATTTTTTTTTTTTTTTTTTTGATATTTCACTCTCTATAGATATATTTTTCAAAGACTGAGTTTCGAAGTTTCTCGCTCAAGTTAACATGAGACCTAAAGCGCATCCTGTTTGCTTAAAAGCACAACGTTTCGTTGTTATTCTGAGTGCACACAAATAAACGTACTCTTTACAGATTCGAAAGATGTATTAGGCTACTTTTATCTGTATGACCAAAAATTACGGAGATTTTAAGAGCAAGTGAGCACACCGAGCCTGTCCTGCAGCAAACGCTTCCACTCTCCACACAAACACTTCAATAGCGCACATTTCTCTAGGTTAACATCATATTGAGCGCCATGTAAAGTTGTTACTACATACATCTTTCAGATGAAAAGCCATATTTGAGGTTGATGAATGATAGGTGAGCGTTTGGATGTCCTGCCCGATTGTTTTACCACATAGACCAGCCGTTAACAATCTGTCCATCACGGACTGCGTCATTCACTTAACCAGCCACACCAAAGCAAACAGGAGGAGAGCATAAAGAGACAGGTCAACTAGAATTGAGTTCAGAATTAAAATATACAGTTTATAGTTTATTTATATAAAAGGTAAATTTGGGTATCATTACTATTCCCGGTCCCGCCCACTCCCAATTAAATTTTTTCCTCTCCCGTCCCAATCCCGTAATTCGTAGCGATTTTGTTTCCCATCCCGCGGGATTCCCGTGACCCGTGGGATTCCTGAAAAAATATCAGCCTCTAGCACAGACTGATCGTTTCATGTCTTTTAGACCTCAATGTATCGCCACGAGCCACAGGGTTTAATTAGGTTTTGTCTGTATGTTTTTTTTTCTCAAAGCTGTGAGTCCCATTGACTGCCATTATATGAATGATAGACTGCAATGGTTTGAGTTAAAACTCTTTGATTGTGTTCTAGTGAAGAAACAAAGTCACCTATATCTTGGATGACCTTGGGGCAAGAAGACAAATATCACATTTAATTTTTTGGGTGAACTATCCCTTTAAGATAGGCTTTAAAGGGATAGTCCACTCAAAATGACAACTCTGTAAGCATATACTAATCAAACAGTTACGGTTTCTCGACTTTCATTGTACAGACAAAAATATACAACAACAGTTCCCATTGACTGTAAATATACAATACAGTCAATGGGAACCAAAACTGTTTGGCTATCAACATTCTTAAAAATATGTTTTTTTTGTGTGTGTTTAACAGAAGAAAGTAAGTCAGAATTAAATGGCATGAGGGTGATCAAATTACAGACTAACATCAGGGTTGCCTTGCTATAGTGAGATGTTGATGATATCGGCCTAAAAGAGTATAAAATCCTGTTAAAAATCCCGGTGACATGTACTATTTGTAGTCCTAAATACCCAGTCGGGATGCTTACATATAACTAGAGTGAAGAGAAAAGAAGACCCTGCTGAAAAAACAATAAAACCCTGCCCAAAGCACAATAGAAAATGTAATGGCTTTAAAGGTTTTAATGGGAATTGTATTGTTATTAATGGAAACTATAATGTGTCTACTGGTATGTGATGGATTCTATTGGTGGGATATTAAATCCTATTG
This sequence comes from Gymnocypris eckloni scoliostomus, assembly GCA_027564155.1. Lineage (NCBI taxonomy): Eukaryota > Metazoa > Chordata > Actinopteri > Cypriniformes > Cyprinidae > Gymnocypris > Gymnocypris eckloni. The sequence continues at coordinate 13,882,839 of CM050412.1, read as the reverse complement.
GAAAAATGCCCAAAACACACTACAAAAATGTATATTGTAATGGTTTTTTACTGGAAAAAGCTAATGGTTCATAATGGTATTTTAATGGAAACCATTGGAATTTCTGTGATGGTTTCTATTGGGCTTCTATTGTTTTTTTTTGCAGGGGAGTGGGTGAGAAAACCAGATATTATGTAACAATGTTGGGGAAGCTATAAAACGGCAGCCTGTCCAGTTAATTTTAAGTTTATGAAGTCCATCTAGTCAATCTACACTTAAAAAATGTGTTAGCTACATTTTAATTTTACTTGACCTTGCAATTTTTAATCAGAATGTCATAACTCAATCATTTGAACTGTCCCCGTCCTACATTTTTTTTTAAATTTTTGAAATTAATCTAGATTAAAATGGCTCATTTGAATTCTGCGAAGGCATTCAGAATATGTGTGCTACCCAAATAATGACTAAAAGTAAGTCTTTGAGAACGGGTTTCTCAAGCCAGGTGGCGCGATAGACCAGGGGCTCATGTCCTGTTTCCAAAATGCATCACAAACTTTAATCTCTTCCCGTCCCAATCCCACGAAAAACTGGAGGAAAATCCTTCCACTCCCGGAAGAATGACTCCCATTCCCTCCCACTCCCGTGTTGTTGTTTTTTTTTTTTTTTGCCGATAACTGTCAATTACAGTAAAATATAGTACAGATCACAGCATGCCCACCTTATTAGTTGAATAAAACCCAAAATGTCGTTTTTGTTATTATATTGAACTGAAAGCCATCTTATTATGCACAGTGTTGCACAGATAAAATTTCATGTAAATCATCCATGCTAACACACACGTCTTCTATTTTTTTTTTAGACATTTCACTCTCTATAGATATATTTTTCTATGTACTGTATTTTTAGATATATTCGAGTTTGAAGTTTCTCGCTCAAGTTCACATGAGACCTAAAGCGCATCCTGTTTGCTTAAAAGCGCAACGCGTTCGTTGTTATTCTGAGAGCACACAAATAAACGTAGAGTCTTTACAGATTCGAAAGATGTATTAGGCTACTTTTATCTGTATGACCAAAAATGACGGAGATTTTAAGAGCAAGTGAGCGCACCGAGCCTGTCTTGAAGCAAACGCTTCCACACAAACACTTCAATAGCGCACATTTCTCTAGGTTAACATCATATTGAGCGGTCATGTAAAGTTGCTACATACATCTTTCAGATGAAAAGCCATATTTGAGGTTGATGAATGATAGGTGAGCGTTTGGATGTCCTGCCCGATTGTATTACCACATAGACCAGCCGTTAACAATCTGTCCATCACGGACTGCGAGCCTCTAGTTCAAGACTCGTTCTCGCCCCTACAGTGCAATTCGCTAGGTATACATCCGCGCTAAAATATCAGGGTGAAAGTCATCATAGCGTAGTATAGACCCAGCTCCCAACCCAACTTTGAGAATAGATTAACGGCGATATTTTTTTTATCGCCGATAAGAGTCTCACGTTAACGCAGCACGTTAACGCCGATAACGGCCCACCACTAATTTTAACCCAACATTTTAAACATGGTTGAACAGCAGCATTAATGTCACAATCCGTAGGGAGTTGAGAACGAGCAGGCGAGGATGAACTCAAACACAATATCCTTTATTGTATTGAACACAGGCAAACATGAATAGGACTAACATGATGATTAAGACCGGACACCGAGTCAGGGAATCACAGGAGTTATAAACACTGGGGAAAACTAGATAATTAGGGAAACATTGCTGGAGACAAATAAACTCATAATGAACAGAGACGGAGACTAATTAACTAATAACGACGACAGGAACATAAAGGACCAAATAAGAGCATGGAAACACTGGGAGCATGTGGAAACACAAGACACAGGGACACAGATCTGACAATTGCTTCCCCTTCCAGAAAGGCGCGTCCCGCGCCGTGCAACATCGAACCGGGGTGGGTGGGCGATTGCTCTGGAGGCCTCAAGGCGGAGGCGGACACGGAGACAGGACAGGAGCCTCCAGGGCGGCGCCCGTTCCGGGACCCATGGCGAATTCAGGGACACGGTCGTAGGCATGGGACGATAACCGGTTTCCAGGTATACCGCGGTTTGGAAAAGTCACGGTTTCAAAAGCACAAACATTTTTCGTTATACCGTCCCTGCGGTATGCTCAGTTTTTTCAGTGTTGTCAAAGACCGAAAGTGCAGGACTCCCTCAGCTGTGTGCAGTGGAGAGCGCACGAGTCACACGGCCCATCCCTCTCCGGTTGGTGTGAGGCTGCGAGCAGTCAGTCAGTGAGAGTCAGCTGTGTGTATGATGGCCAAAGGAGATGAATCCCTGAAACTTTTTCCCTCGTCACAAAACGTGAAGTCTGCCATATGGAATTTTTCCAGTAACTTAGACTTATGTTTTCCGTAAACAACAATGTTCCGTACACATGACGATTTAGCGCCGATCGCTAAATAAATACTTCCAGGTTGTACATAAACTATTTGTGTCATCATAATTTCTCCCTCTTTCCCCCTCGATCAAGACAGAGACTCACCCGCCCGCCGTTTGTTTCAGTGTTGAAGTAAATACTATTTGGCTTGCTACCGAGGCAGATAATATGGCTAATTAACTAACTAACGTCCAGTAGTCTCCTCCCTCACGTTACTTCACAGAGCGGGGAATAGCTGACTGAAGTACTACGTTTCTGCAATTTTAGTACAATAATTACATTTAGCTGGGATCACTTCTATACATGTACGCCTCCTGCTGCCAGTGTTTACATCTGTTCAAATCATGACATTTAAAAAACAAACTTTGCCATTAGAGTGTTGTACGGAGAGAGACCGTGTGGGTGTAAAACACTTGCGCGCTCTCTCTCTCCTTGTATGTGTGTGCACACACACATCCACGTACCTCACCGCACCAAACTTAATTATGAATGTGTAGAAAGTGAGCATGTCTCCAAAACGTTGTTGAGCTGCAGGTTTAATGACTTTAAGGTTTATTTTTAACAAAAAAAAATTGTATTATGTTTTTGATTATTGAGCTGCAGGTTTAGGCTCAATTTAAGTGACTGCATTTTTTCATTCATAAGGATTTATTTTTCTTTTATAGAAAATAATTTATTTATTTTTTGATTATTGTTGAGCTGCAGGTTTAGGCTCACTTTAAGTGACTGAATTTTTTTCATTTATAAGGATTTATTTTTTTGACAGAAAATGTATTTATTTTCTGATTACTGTTGTGCTGCAGGTTTTAGGCTTACTTGAGTGACAGCACTTAATTTAATTAATAATAATCAATCTCATACCGCCCATGTCTACTTGGCGGCCATGGCGGAGCAGGAGCAGCTCCCACCCCGGCCTCAACAGCTGGAGCCCTGCTACCCCAAAAAAAAAATGTCCTTGGAGAAATTAGAGGCAGTTTCAGTCAGCCGCTCAGGAGAAGTGGACACTTGGGGCCGCTCGGGAGGGCGCTGCTGAGGAGTGGGCTCTGGAGGGCACTGCCGAGAAGTGGACTCTGTAGGGTGCTGCCTAGGGCCTTGAACGGAGGCTGCGCCGGTTTTGCGTGGGCCTTGAACGCAGCAGGCTTGCAGAAGCCGCGAACGGTGGCGGGCTGGTTCTGGCTCGGGCCCGGACACTCCCTAGAAACCGGAAGACACCTTCCCTCCAACTTAGTCCAGTCGTGTCTGGGAGGTCCACGGGACGGTGGTAATTGGCCCCGAGCCAGAACAGCTGATCGATGGTGGCGTCATCCTCCATCGTCACCACAGCAAGTTTGCAGATTTCCCTGGCATACTCGTAAAAGGGGAGATCTAGGTGAGCTAAGGCGGCGATCCGAACAGCGGATTCCATGCCGTGAGGAAAAAAAGGCGAAACCTTTCAAAAACGGAAAACAAAACACGGAGGAAAAAGGCACCGCTCACTTTTTGTTTTGGTCCGGTCTTCTGTCACAATCCGTAGGGAGTTGAGAACGAAGAGGCGAGAGGTTCATCAAACACATTATCCTTTATTGTATTGAACACAGGGAAACATGGAGTAGGACAAACATGATGATCGACAGATGACAGAGGCAGGGAATCACAGGAGTTATAAACACTGGGGAAACTAGATAATTAGGGAAACACTGCTGGGGACAAATAAACTCACAATGAACAGACAGACAGAGACTAATGAACTAATAACGAAGATAGGAACAGGAAGGACCAAATGAGGGAGTGGAAACACTGGGAGCATGTGGAAACACAAGACACGGCAATGACAATTTACCTCAGCATTCTATTAATTGTAAAGTTATTGAATAAATATTACATTATAAAACAATTCCAGTTTCCTTTCTGCAAGTTATATTTTTATACCAGTTGGTGACGACAAGTGAGTCACTGAATCATTCACTTAACCAATTAATTCAAAATCAGCAATTCATTCAGCATTGAACGATTAATACTGTCTGTTGCTTGGACACAAGCGAGTTAATTATGCTTTGTTTATGAAATTATAGAGGTTTTAAACAGATATTTCCATCACCATGTTCCTTAAGGTCTCCACAGGAAACGGACAGTAACTAAGGTAACAAAATATATTGTTTATTGAACTGTCTTACAAAAGCAAGTTTACACTTGCAATCATGCTGTAGCTGGATTGCTTACAAAACAATGATGTAAAATCATTGAATGGGTTCATTTAACAATGTGATTCACTGAAATGTAAATGACTTGCTTCTCTAACAAGAATTATTATACAAAGGTGTTGATTATGACCTAATTTTTTGTCTGTAAAGCTAAGGATTTATTTTAGATAATTTAGTCATGTCACTACCTATGCAACTTCCCAACAGGGGTGTCAGACAATAAGCTGCCAATGATGGCCACTTTGTTTCAAGTGGGTCATTAAGTCCTTGGCAGTGATTGTGAATGACGGAGATGGTGACGGAAAAAAAGACTCTCACAATCCTGCACAATTCTTGGATTTAAACCAATATGAGCTGAAGACCTCACATTCCATTAGCATACTGTATCTTACCAGATTTAGAAACTTTTAGTGATAAAGAATGTGAACATAATCATCATAATTGAAATAACACATTATATACTTTGTTCCAAATCAAAAGATGAAGAGAAGGAATTAGACACAGTTCATGACTGCAATCATCAGCACATTTTGGATGAATTTCCCATTTATCTTAACAGCAGTTACTCAACCATATTAAAATAAATATGCTTTGCATTGAATGTGCACTTGTAGTGTATTTCAAATCTTAAAAGTACATTTTAAACAACTGTACTTGCAAAAATATAATATTAATAAATTAAAAGGCCACTTAAGTGTACTTAAAGAGAAGACACTTCTCTTTAAGACTCATGTCTATGTTTCTTTATTATACAGTAATTTGAATGGCAGTGTCTTATTTGATATTACATTTAAAGTGAATTGTTATAAATGTATATTATTCTATTCTAAATGCACTATTTGCAACTTCATCTTTGCATGTGTATAAGAGATGTATTTTTTTACAATCATATTCACATATATAACATACACGTTTCAATAGAAGTTACATTGTATTTTAGTTTACTGTAAATGCTTGTCAGTACATTCGGCTGTACACTTTAATAAAAGATAATGAAAGCAAATATGAATTTAAATGTAAAGATTACTTAAGTTCTACTTAAGAGGTTTTAAAAAGCAGCTAATTGCATTTAATATAAATTTAAACTATTTTGATTTGAAATCAACATTAATTTTTTTTTAATTAATTAATATCGCTTTTTAAAAAGTATGCTTGTTATTTTTCACAAGGGCATTTAGCACACAAGAATATATGCAGTACCAAAAACGTCAATAGCGGAGAAGGGATGTCAATGAAATATGATTAAAGGTACTCTTTCAAACTTTCATGATACTTCACAGAAAAATTAACTTACCACATAGGAGGTTGTAGACTTCAATGTTTTCGAAGGGAAGCACATTCATCTTAGAATGGATACCTGGTCCATATCCAATAAAAATGGCCTGCAACAGTTACATTTCATTCATTAAATCACACCATTTGTTTGTCTTCAAGTTTGAAAAAGTCAAATATTTTGCCTAATATTTCATTAAAAAAGAGAAGATGGTTCTGAGAAAAGGTTATTTGTTTGCAGATGCCACTTAACATTTTGTTATATAATGTGATGAAAATTAGACATCTTTAAATGCGGCTTTAAATGCAAGTACTATTTGAGGCCCCTGGATATGACAACAAAACACCTACGACAGCTTCAAAAACACTCTCCAGAGTTAAAAATAACTAAAAGCACTTATTTTGATTTGCAGTCACAGAGAGACACACATTTCACTCGCCTCTGGCTGAAACATTTAAGTACTAGAAACTAGTCTGATCTCATTTCCTAGACACAGACTCACAAAGATGAAAATGATGTTCATTCCTCCTAACAGGAGATTTCACTTTTTTTAAGATGGCCTAAAGTAAAGTTCTTGTCATAATAACCATCCCTGTGGTTGTTACTAGCTTGAGCAATTACCTCAACTAGTTAGACATTTGCCTCATAAGAGTTCCTGTAAGAGGTTTTTGTTAAGCATACAAGATGCATTAGACATTCCGAGACAACCACATAGACCAGGGGGCGCAGATGGCTGGAAACTCACACACGTCAGACATAAACAAGACTCTGTCAAAGGTCCAACATGTGGGTTGAGCGTGTGTTTAAAACTGCAATCTGAACACCTTCCAGTTTGAAGGAACAACTAAGTGTGAATCTGGCACAGAGAAGCTATATGCAAATAGCCAAGAGTTCATTTAAAGGGCATGTCTAGATATTTCTCAGTTTTTGTGGAAAGACTCTAGGGCTCATAATCCCCTTCATGGAAATTTACTCAGATACTTCAATAAGAATTTAGTATAATCCCCATCAAAACGGGGCAGTCGTGGCTCTCATGGATAGAGCGTCGGACTTGTACCCCGAGGTTGTGGGTTCGAATCTCAGCTCCGGCAGGAATTGTCCACGACTGAGGTGAGACCCTTGAGCAAGGCACCAAACCCCCGACTGCTCCCAGCGTCGCTGCCCACTGCTCCAAGTGTGTGTGCACTTGGATGGGTTAAATGCAGAGAACACATTTCACTGCTGGTTATACCCTGTATAATTGTGTATGTGACAAATAAAGCTCATCTGAGCTTAATTGTTATTATTATTATTAAAATGTTTGATCTACTAAGCCTCATTACACTGCAGCACAGAAGCCTTTGAACAGAGCCTCAAGCAGAAACTGAAGAAAGAAATGTTTACTAGTGTCCATTACAGATTTAAGATATAAATTATCTGGATTTAAAGGATAATGCTTAATTTTGTGGTTAAGTTTTATGTTGATGGTGTGGAAGTGAAGATGAAAGAGGATAAAACGCCATGAGAAGTAAAGGAGAACTGATGTTTGGCAACTGCCAACCATACTCTTCTTCTTCAAAAAAAAAACATTTTTCGAGACAAATAAGTAATAATAAGCATACTTTGAGTACACTTTCATGATCATGTTTCTTAAAAGTTCACTTTGTAATAATGTCAAATCAAAAGTCTTACTTGAAAATGTATTTTAAATCATTTATTTAGTAATGAATTTGAACTGCACATTTTGACACGATAAGAAAACATCTGATTTAGCATTACTATGAAGATGAGTTTGTAACTTGTTTTATTTACTTTTAAATAGACATGCACAAGACATGTGCCTTGAATATGAAATTGTTTTAAACACCAACCTGCATGTTCTTGAAGACATTATCTGAACCATGGAAGCCGCCCTTGCAGTATTTAATTTCACTTGGTTTGCTGTAGATCAAGGTGGGAGACAAATACTGTGAAAATTACTGTGAAATACTGCCAGTTTGAGTGCTAATTAAAACAATCTTCAAATGCCTTCAATCAAATTCTAGTTACCTTTTAAGAACAGACAAGTTTGCAGAATTATCAAAAACTTCTAGAGGTAAAACTTGGTTTTATAAATGCATTAATACTTTTTTAGGGATATTACATTCTTTCATTATACACTAAAACATATTTTACAATTATTTATTAGATTTTCAATGTATGCATTTGATTTGCAAATAAAATATATAATTGGATTACACTGTTTTAGCATAAACTACATTTAATATGATGCATTTCTCTATTTAATTCTAAAATACTATAATCATTATCATTGTGATTATATATATATATATATATATATATATATATATATATATATATATATATATATATATATATATATATATGTGTGTGTGTGTGTGTATGTATTTGTTTTTCTTAAATGTTATTTATTCTAATTAGAATCAGCGTATTTTTTTTTCAGTAAAAATTAAGAACATGGTTAAAATATGGCTACTTATAAAACAAGAAATATTCAGTTAGTTAAAATGTATAAAATTTAAAGAAATTGATGGTAAATATATGAACTTGGTTAATGTGTATTTAAACACATTTAGTTTTTATGGCAGCAGCTATTTGCTCTAAGTGTAAACAGCGATAGATACTATTTACACTATGTTAAAACTCAAACTCACAGCGCTGCTTGCCAGCCGGGCAACATGTAGAGATGTGCTCTCTCTATACGGATGTTACTGGCAAAGTGAAGCCGTTTGGGCAGATGCTCCTTCAGATACGGCCTCATCGGCTGATCAGGTTCTCTGCACTTCAAACACAGAAAGAAAAAGGACAGAATAAAGATTTCAACATGATTAAGTGGAAGATGGGTCTGTAATTGAGGTGTGGGGATGTTGTGACAGGGTCGTACCGAAAGATTCTTCACCAGACCTTCATAATCAACTGCCAGATGAATACAGGAAAAGAGAAGAGATGGATCGTTTGACTTAAATAGACAAAACACTTTTTATAAAGTAATATAGTTTAATATAGTTTCTTCAACTATAGTCACTTCAGACCAGTTGTGAAATATTATGATAATTTTTGTTCTTTTTTTATATGTATTTAAATGCAATTTATTAATGTGATGCAAAGCAGCATTTTCAGCTTCATTACTCCAGTCTTGAGTGTCACATGATCCTTCAGAAATCATTCTAATATGCTGATTTAATGCTCAAAAACATATTATTATTATACCAATGTGGAAAAAAATTGTGCAGCTTAAAAAGATCAGCGTTTGCAGCAGAATTTATCTACATAAATTATTTTTTTTACTGTCACTATTGATCAGTTTAATAGATCCTTGCAGAATAAAATTTGCATGTATTTATTTTAAATCATTTAAAAAAGATCTTACTGACCCCAAAATTTGCTTCATATTTTACCCCAAGTTCTTTATTGAACAAAAAGTACACTAACTTTTGATAAAACTTCACAATAAACAAAATAGCTGGTCAAAGTGGAAATTAGCTGCAATTTATGTAAAAATGTATATAAATTCATGTCACATTACACATATATTGAAATGGTTCAAGAGATATTGAAAACCAGCAAATATATTGATATATATTATATCATATCATTGATATATGAAAACCAGCAAAAATTAACCATAAGCCATTTTATAGCTAATGCAACCTTTATACCACAACCCTGCTAATTTTAATAAATAAAAATCAACTGCTGTGACACACAAGTGTCTATAGTTGAAGAAACCCTCAAATACAAAGACGTGTGATGATCTGTTCGCTTACAAGAGAAGAATTCATCAGGCAAACGTTTGGGACGGACTCTCGCTGCAGGACCCTGGATGACAGTTATGTCATCGATGTTTTCCAGATAGTTGGAGACATACGCAGCTTTCTTGCATGACGCTTCTTCCATCCCTGCAAATCAAGCATTTAAGCATTCAGCATTCACTGACTCAGTGCATCTCAGTGTGGTATGGAAATTCCTCAAACCAGGACTGCAAAGCTCTACAGAGAGTCGTGCTTAGCTGAGCGCATCTCAGGGTCTACTCTCCCTCTCTGCAGGGCATCTACCTCAAACGCTGCAAAAGCAGAGCTGCTAAAATCCTCAAAGACTCAACTCACCCCGGTAACCATCTTTTCTGTTTACTGCCATCTGGCAAGCGCTTCAGGAGCATGATGGCAAAGACTGAGAGACTGAGGAGGAGCTTCTTCCTCAGGCCATCAGGCTCCTTAACACAAACTCAGTTTCATAAACACTCACAAGATTGTTAACTGTAAAAATTCTCATCACCCGTTGCTGCTTTGTGTACATACCCTGAACAACCCCTGCACATCCCTCTTATTCATATTACTATTTATTAAGTCCCAATATACTGTTTTTATTTGCACATCTATTGTTTTGCACTTTTTATTCCATTGCACATTTTAATCTTATTTCTCTTTTTTTACCATATATATGCTCTTGTGTTGTGTTACTTTTATATCATTTTTTATTCTTTTGCACTGTCCACTGAGCGGACCTGATTTGATTTACATTTCACTTCTGATTATACCCTGTATAATTTATTATGTGACCAATAAAGAAACCTTGAACCTTGCACCTTGAACTACAGTTCACAGATTGCTCATTCAGTTGTGCTAAAAGGAATAGTTCACCCAAACAATTATATCATGATTTACTCAAACCAGAATTAATTATTTATTTCGAAGTAAAAGTAGTGAGTACATTTTTGGGTAAACTATGAATCAAAAACATTAAGTTCAAGTGATGTTCTCACTGTAGTAATTCACAGCATATTATTACATTCAACTCGATGAAGAGTCAAAAAAGCATATAATTTACGGACAGTAAGGCTTACAGCCAAACCTCCACGTCTTTCATTATATTCTTGAGTGAGTTCTAATTAAAGATCACTGATGCAACAGAAGTTCAGCCAGCACATAAAAAACATACAAGCTCAATATGTATTCACAATCACTCCAACCAAAAAGGCAGAGCGGCACAAATAATTAAAACCCAAGAGTCCAAATTAGCATGCCTCATGGCATGCTCCAAGGGTCAGGAGACAAATGTGCAATCCCACACGCCTTTAATTTGCCCCAATCACAAATGAAGACACACGTCAAGCAGATGTCACTGCTGAAGAACTTCTGTGTCCACCCAGACAGGTGGGAACCGGTGTTATTTTCGTATCATTGAGATACTATTATTATTTTTAATTAGTTATTATTTTTATATTTTCTGCTTTTATTTTAAGTTTTAGTATTTATGTTGTGTGTATGCTATTTTTATAATTTTTTTAAATGTCTATATTGTTTTTTTTCTGTTTATTTTAGTTATTTTACTACAGCAAGTTAAACTAAATGAAATAAAATAAGGCAACATGGCTGCAATAAAATTAGTTATATTTTTTATTATGTTATTTCAAGTGTTGGGTGACTATGCATGGAGAAGTACTATTCTCTTTAAATTGATAATAGATAAACGCTTTATGAACACCGTCTAATCCAAATTTTCCAACACAAAATGTATCTTCTAATATTACAGTGGCACAAACATGGCCAGATTTAATACTTATGTTAATGGACTGCAGACTGCAGTTGTTTTAATAAAAACTGGTAATACATAAGTCCAATACATATTTACTAATATCTGACTGACTGTGGCATTTGGTAAACGTTCATATCAGAAAAAAATTATATATATAGATGTAGATTCTATGTGCATTTGAATATATATTATATCCAACGTTTTCTGCATATACAGTACAGTATCAGGAGCAATGCAATACATTTCATAAAGCAAATCTCAACTGCCTGATTTGATATTTTTTACATAGGGCAATATGAACTATACAGCAAATCTCAAGTGTTTGAATTGCTTGTATCATTGCAAACTATGTTATATAAAGAATGAAGATATTGTCAACATCATTCATAACTTTTCTGTAAAGCTTTACAAAAAATGGGTCTATCATAAACAAATTTGTGTGAAATATGTGCAATGTGTATACAATTTAAAACAAATTACAATTCACAAAAAATATTTATATTTTATATTTATTTGTATTTATATTTATAATAATATTATATTTCATCCTAACGACTATAATTATACTGAAGTATGTTGCATTAATTGTATTATATAATCCATAAATAAATTATACAATAAAATGATTAAATAATAAATGTAATTTCATCTTAAATACTTTCCATCATATACAAGAGTATGCAAAGCTGTGTAGATTTCTCTGAATAATGTGTGATATATATGGACAGCTGATATTGAGAGGTCTGTTATCTGAGTCTGTATAAAGGTGTTTATTGTGAGAACTGGTGAGAATGACACACTTGGCATTGCTCGAGATCAAGCGAGTAAGCTTGTTTCTGCAATTTTAAAAGATAAATGTGACTTTTATGTCACAATTTCAAGTTTACATCTTACAAGTCATGTTTTATTCTGCGTCAGAAAAGCTGCTATATGTGAAAGCGTGTCTGCAAATAGCACGCGTTTAACCATAGTGATGAAATGCTGTAAAAGCGTGCGGAAAGCTACTTCAGGCGGTATACGGCTGGTCTGAGGATTACAGTGGTGGCAAACCCTCAGGGGACCATCGCTCCTCTTGCGCTCCGCAACCAGTTGAGCTGCCAATGGAACGGAGTAAAAAGGCGTACCAGCAGTATCCTTGGTGCTCCTCCCGACCAGATGTCGATCGCTGCATCGGAGGGTGAGCGGAGCTTCTGGAGAGGAAGATTGCTGCGTTGCGCTCCGGCGGTAGCAATGCCTGAGTCGGATCTGGAAGTGACGTGCTTTCCGGGCCACGGAAGGGTAGGGCTCGGTGGCGAAAGCCACCGTGTCCCAATCGAGGTTGGGCGACTGGTTTCTCGGGTAGCTTGTGCTGGTTCTCAGCACCCTGCCCCGGTGCCTCTCTCGGACGTGCATGAGGGGCTTACAGGTCGTGTGGCACCTTTTACTGCCAGAAACCGACCTGCTAACTCCTCCTCCCTCACCTCAGTGGTGCAGCAGGCAGGGGTGTGGAGCGTCTGCGATGCAAGTGTGTCCCTATACTGTCTCCACCCGGGGGGCAAATGCCTCCTCTTCCGGCCTGTAGGTACTGTCTGGTCTCATCCGGCGAGGCTTATGTGGCCTGTGGAGGCTGCCTCTACCTAATGCTACGGCATTTGCAGGTTCTTTTCAGGCTAAAAGCACTGAGGGACATGCAGGGGTGTACCGCGCACCTGACCTCGCGACGCAGCGAAGTTTGTCAGTCTTGTCGCGATGTCCACACTGTGGTCCAGGAGCGCCACCTCTGGCTGTGTCTGGTTGACATAGGGACGCCGACAAAGTCGGTTCCTCAAGGTTCCTGTATCCCAGACTGGCCTCTTGGACGCAGCGGTAACCTGGCCCAGCAGTTCCCAGCTGCACAGGAGCAGACTGAGGCGATCTAACACTTCCTGCCTCAGGGCAGCTGCCTCCACCCGTCCGCGGTTGCAGCGCCCAGCCTGCGCGTCGCGGGCGGCCCTGCATCCACCCTGCTCCCGCGCATCCGCAGCAGCCTCCAAAGCGGTGCTGGAGCTAGGTGTGGGCCCCGCCCCGCCGTCCTGGCCCCATCTACTGGCGGTAAGCAGAGCAAGAGGCCGGACGACCCAGAGGAACTGCTTCGGAGAGGTAAGCATCTCTCCTCCCGGAGGAGGGCCGGGTGGATAATCTGTTTTTTTTTTCAAAATCTCGACAGGAAGCGGTTGTCTCTGTCTCTGGGTCCCAAGAGGGCTTGAGAGTCATGGACTCAACCGGACCCTCATCCTCCCTCTCGCCAGCAGGCAGCAGTGGGCGGTTCGAGGCCATCAAAGGCTACTCACGCACCTCTGCCAAATTATGGAAGCAGGTCGTGCACGCTCAGACCCCTCCTCGGTCCGCCACGGGCCAGGTCCCTGCATTCCACCTCTGCCCTACTGAGTGCTCGGTGGTCGGTGGTCCCGATGGTCCCGCTTGTACAGTGTCTGGGTGCCGGGAGCTGCCCGTCGCTGGCTCCTGGGACCATCTGACTCGGCTATGCGATTCAGTTCGCCCGGTGTCCTCCCAAGTTCAGGGCATCCACCTCACAGCAGTGAAGGCAGCCGATGCCCGACGAGAATCTCTGTCCTACTGGCGAAGGGCGTGATGGTACCTCCAGCCGATATGAAGGCCGGGTTTTCAGCCCTTACTTCATTGTGCCCAAGAAAAGCAGTGGTTACGACCAATCTTGGGTCGCATCTTGATGCTCAAGATGCTCATGCAGAACAGCGTCTTCATCCGTCCCCAAGTTCGGTCTGCAGCATTGACCTGAAGACCCGTACTTCCATGTCGATCCTTCCGTGCCACAGGCCATTCCTGCGGTTTGCGTTAAGACGAGCATATCAGTACAGGTCCTGTCCCTATCGCCCGTGTCTTCACGAAAGCAGAAGCAGCCCTTGTTCCTTGAGAACAGTGCGTCTCAACTACCTCGACGACTGGCTCATACTGGCTCAGTCTCAGGATCAGTTATGCGAACACAGGGATTGGTGCTCTCGCACCAGCCAGTTGGGCCTTGTCAACTGGGAAAAGCAAACTCTTGCCGATGCAGAGGATCTCTTCTCGGTATGGAGTTGGATTCGGTCAATCAGACGCCTCACGCAGGAACACGCTCAGTCGGTGTTGAACTGCTTGAATCGTTCAAGAACAGGACGGCACCACTGAAACAAGTTTCAGAGGCTCCTGGGGCATATGGCGGCGGCGGCGGTCACACCGCTGGGGCTGATCTATGAGACCGCTTCAACACTGGCTCCATGGCCGAGTCCCGAGGTGGGCGTGGCAGCGGCACGCTTGCGGTCCAAGTCACTCCAGCCTGCCGCCAAACCTTCACCCGTGGTCAGACCCTTCATTCCTTCGGGCAGGAGTGCCCCTGGAACAGGTCTCCAGGCACGCTGTGGTTTACGGATGCCTCCGCCAAGGGCTGGGGGCCACGCTCAACGGGCTTGCAGTGTCGGGGTTTGGGCGGGTCCCCAACTGCACTGGCATATCAACTGCCTAGAGTTGCTGGCAGTACACCTGGCCTTGAACGCTCCGAGGCGCACGTGTACGTGCGGACAGCACTGCGACCGTTCGTACATCAACCGACAAGGTGGTCACCGCCCGTCGCAACTGCCCACCTCCTCCTCTGGAGTCGGAAGCATCTGAGGTCGCCGCCATTCATATTCGGGCTTGCTCAACGGACAGGCCGACGAGCTGTCACGAGCTGCGCTCCCGGAGAATGGAGACTCCATCCCCAGACGGTCCAGCTGATTTGCAACGTTTGGAATCGCACAGGTAGACCTCGCGTCCCTAGAGACATCGCATTGCCAGTTGTTCTACTCCTGACCGAAGGAACACTCACGGGCACCTGGCAGCTGGCCTTCGTATGCATTTCCCCAGTGAGCCTTCTTGCACAGACACTGCAAGGTCAGAGGAAGAGGAGCAGATCCTGCTTGTGGCACCATACTGGCCTACCAGGACTTGGTTCCCAGAGCTGATGCTCCTCGTGACAGCCCTCCCTGGCAGATTCCTCTGAGGAAGGATCTACTGACTCAGAGGCGGGCATGGCACCAGCGTCCAGATCTCTGGAGACTATGTCTGGTCCCTAGACGGGGCGGAGGTTCTAGGTGACCTACCCCAAGAGGTAGTTGACACCATCACTTGGCGAGAGCACCGTCTGAGACACGCTTACGCCTTGAAGTGGAACCTGTTCGAATGGTGCTCTTCTCACAGAAAAGCCGGAGATGCCCGATCAGAGTCGTGCTATCCTTCTTGTAGCAAGGGTTGGGCGGCTGTCCACCCTCAGGGTCTCTATTGCTGCCAACCACGACCCTGTGGAAGGGAAACGGTAAGCATGACTGAGTCGTCAGGTTCCTTAGGGGCTAGAAGGCTGAATCCTCCAGGCCCTTCTCTATACCCTCTTGGGACCTGTCCTTAGTGCTCCACTTCTGGATAGTGGATGCCATCACCCTGGCTTATCAGGCACAGGGTGTGCCTTGCTCAGGTTGAGAGCTCTCTCGAGAAGTGCGTCCTCCTGCGCTGGCTCGTGCCTCACTGACAGATATTTGTAGAGCTGCAGGCTGGGCCTAACACATTCGCTAGATTCTATAGCCTTGTGGAACCGGTTTCCTCCTGTGTTCTCACCTCAAACGGGTAGAAGCACTGAGGCCCCGGTTTCGGTCGGCTGCTAAACTGCTCCAGAGAGTCCAACTGTAGACCCTGTCGAGCTCCTCCATCCTCGGCAGCTGGGCGTGGCGGGCGTCGGTGCCAGGCCCTCTCGATGAATCCCTGAGAACCGGTAGAGGGCTGGGTTCCATGTAGAGGTTCGATCCCATATGTGTATTTCCACGGTTAGCCTTAGAGCCCGTGTTTCCCAGACTTCCTGCTACTCCAAGAGGTTACAATCACCTCCAATCTTCCATATGCATCTGACTATTGCCCATATGTGTAACTGCCTCTGAACCTCCCTCGAAGGTAAGGGCTTCCAGCGTTCCTGTTCTGAGCTGAGCAGTGCTTCCCAGTGTTATCCAGTCCTACTGAGTGGGTAGTGCCATAGCAACAGTAATGGATCTTCCTATGGGGGCCCTAACCTGCGCCAAAAGTAATGGCAAAGGCCTCACGGGACACTGGAAGCAGTATCCGTGGCCTTTGGTAGGGATCCCAATTCTGGTCCTCGGCTCTCGACTGATGAAACGTCGGTTACGTATAACCCTCTGTGGCAGTGGGCGGGGCCGAGAGCCGTGGGAAGGAGCGGGCCGGTGGAGTAATTGGTAATGACGACACCTGCACGCTCCGTCTCGAGTCCCACGGAGGAGCGGAAGGGTTAAATGAGGAGTGACAACAGTGGAAGGAGAGAGAGGACCAGGCATTTTAGTTTGTGTTTTGGGTGTGTCGTCCGTGAGGGGCTGCCGCTT
The DNA here is from genome assembly GCA_027564155.1 of Gymnocypris eckloni scoliostomus. Taxonomy (NCBI): domain Eukaryota; kingdom Metazoa; phylum Chordata; class Actinopteri; order Cypriniformes; family Cyprinidae; genus Gymnocypris; species Gymnocypris eckloni. The sequence continues at coordinate 13,866,037 of CM050412.1, read as the reverse complement.
TTCATTGTTTGTTTATTTGATTAAATGTGTTTAAATGTTCAGGTTCCCCTCCTTCTTCCCGTATCTATCTTCTTTACATTGGTTCCGTGCCTATCAACTTACATTGGTGCGGCCGGAGGAAGGAGGGACATCAGAGCCCTGCTGAGTGGGATCGCGGTGCTGAAATCGGGCAGCAGGAAGTGGCGGAGAGGCCAGTGGCTGAAGCAGTGGTGCTGGAGCAAAGAAGAACAGGTGGACGGAAGACTGCTGCCGTGCTCCTGACGAGGAGGTGGCTGCCATCCGAGAGGGAGGAGGAGTCGCCGCTGTTCCAGTCCGAGCCTGCTGCCATCCGCCAGGTTGGTGGAGGAGCAGGGACGGACCTGCCGGCTGCCCTCGACTGGACCGGCCGCCAGGAGGCGGAAGAAGGGCATCGGGCCGTCCACCAAAGAGGTCCAGTACCAACAGTGAGCCGCTTGAGTACCGAGGGGCGGACCGAGATTTTTTCCTCTCCCTCTGTCACTCCTCATCTCTTCGTCCTGTTACCCCCAGGTGCGCCCTTGGGCTCCCCAGGAGAGGGAGCGCAGTGCCCCGTTGTATGGCGAGTGGGCGGGGCCTGAACAGCAAGGCGGTGGAGTAATGTAGCGACACCTGCTCCGTTCCTCATTATCTGAAGGAGGGCAGGTCACGGTCGCCATGGCTCCTGTACCAGCTGAGGCGGTCCCGGCTCGGCTCCTCAGCGAAAACCTGAATATGCTGCACCTGCTGCCTATTTATCACGCTGTGATCAGCGGCAGCTGGATGCAATAACGCATGCCAATGTGCATTGGCTGGTTAGTTTACTCGAAGTGGATTGGTCTCTCTAAGCGATATCCCAAGTGGTCCTCCGACGTGGTCGTTCCCTCCTTCAACGATTATCGTAACCGACGTTACTGAGTGTAACTCAGTGTAACTCAGTAACTCAGTGTACTGAGTGGGTCGAGTCAAGATGGCGCCGAGGATGGCAGCCGTGTTGCGCTCCGAAAACTTTGCAGTTTTCGTATGTTTTATTTGTTTTTGTTGTTTACGTGTTAGATGATGTTAGTATAACTGTCACGATAGAGACACGCTTTTGAACATTGGTTCCTCCGCCAGCGCGCATAAACCGGACTTTGAGTTTTTGAATGCCGGTGGATTGTTCACAGACACCGCATCAGAGCCCTTTGTGTGGGTTGCGAAATCGAGGAGACGCCGCCGACGCCGAAAAGAGGGAAAAGAGCTGGCGCTCGTCAGACTGAGACGCCGTGCTTCCGACCTCCTCTTCCAACCATTTTACTGGCCAACGTTCAGTCACTGGATAACAAACTCTGTGAACTGCGGCGCATCTCATACCAACGAGAAACAAGGGACTGCTGTATTATTTGCCTCACAGAAACCTGGATGTCTGCAATGGTTCCAGACTCAGCCATCGAGCTCACGGGCTTCTCCGTGCACCACTCGGATAGAACAAAAGAGCTCAAAGGGAAAAGCAGAGAGGTGTTTGTTTCTATCAACAACTCATGGTGTAATGAAAGGAACACACACTCTATTAAATCCTTCTGCTCCCTGATCTGGAATTTCATACGCTTCTGTGTCGATCATTCTGGCTACCGAGAGAATTTACAGCGATCATAATCACGGCTGTTTACATTCCTCCTCAAGCCAACACAGACCAGGCACTCTGTACAGGAATATAAGTGAGCAGGAATACCGCACCCAGATGCAGCTTTTTATTATCACGGGGACTTTAATAAAGCCAACTTCAGAACAATAGCTCCAAAATACTTTCAACAACACGTCACCATCAAAATGGTTGAGTGTCGATCTCCACGACCATTGATACTCCCCTTCCGGGACGCATACAAGTCCCTCCCCGCCCACCTTTCGGCATATCGGATCACTCTTCCGTTCTGCTCCTGCCTGCTTATAGGCAGAAACTGAAAACGTGAAGCACCCGCCCTCAGGACAGTCCATTGCTGGTCGGACCAATCGGACGCTATACTACAGGACTGTTTTGATCACGTGGACTGGGACATGTTCCGGGCAGCGTCTGAAGACGACATAGAGGCGTATTCAGATACGGTCACGTGTTTCATCAGGAAGTGTATAGATGATGTAGTTCCGACCAAAACAATCCGTATCTACCCCAACCAAAAACCGTGGATTAACAGCGATGTTCGATCAGCCTTGTCAGCGCGGACATCTGCCTTTAGATCCGGAAACACTGACGATCGGAAACAAGCCAGTTACAATCTCAGGAGATCCATCAAAGCAGCCAAACGAACATATAAAAACAAAGTTGAAGAACACTTCAACAACAATAATCCAAGAAGCATGTGGCAGGGCATTAACAACATCACAGGCTTTAAAGGGAATAAACCAGCTACTGTGAACATTGCCGCCTCTACCGGACGAGCTCAACACCTTTTATGCTCGGTTCGAGGCTGATAACACCACCCACACAGAGTGCGCTGCACGGCTGCGCAGAAGAGGTCAGTCCACTCACGCTTTCTGTCGCGGACGTAACCTGATCCTTTAAACGGGTGAACATCCGTAAAGCCGTGGGACCTGATGGTATACCAGGCCGTGTGCTCAAAGCATGCGCTTTCCAGCTAGCCGGGGTTTTTACAGACATTTTCAATCTGTCCCTCTCTCTGTCTGTGGTTCCCTCATGCTTCAAAAATCCATCATTGTGCCCATACCAAAGAAAAATAAAATCACATGCTTGAATGACTGGAGGCCCGTTGCTCTGACACCCATCTTCAGCAAGTGTTTTGAGAAGCTGTCAGAACACATCTGCTCTGTGCTGCCTGCTTCACTGGACCCACTACAATTTGCATACCGCAGTAACCGTTCCACAGACGATGCTATTGCCTTCACCCTGCACACTGCTCTCCCACCTGGAAAATAAGAACACCTATGTGAGGATGCTGTTCGTGGATTATAGTTCGGCATTTAACACCATAGTGCCTGCCACACTGGTTGCGAAGCTCAGACTCTAGGACTGAACAGATCTCTGTGCAGCTGGATCCTGGACTTCCTGACAGGCAGAAGTCAGGTGGTCAGAATGGGCAACAACACATCATCTCCCTGATCCTCAACACTGGTGCTCCGCAGGGCTGCGTCCTCAGCCCACTCCTGTACTCCCTGTACACACACGACTGTACAGCAACACACAGCTCCAATGTCATCGTCAAATTTGCTGATGACACAGCGGTGATAGGTCTGATCACCGACAACGATGAAGGCGGCCTACAGAGAGGAGGTGAGTACCCTGACTAAATGGTGTCAGGAGAACCACCTCTCACTCAACATCGACAAGACCAAGGAGCTGGTGGTGGATTACAGGAGACAGAGCAGAGAACACACACCCATCACCATCGACAAGACACCTGTGGAGTGGGTGAGCAGCTTTAAGTTCCTCGGCGTTCACATCACCGAGGATCTCACATGGTCTGCTCACACAGATGCAGTGCTGAAGAAGGCACATCAGCGTCTCTTCTTCCTGAGACGGCTGAGGAAATTTGGAACGAGCCCCAGAATCCTCAGGTCCTTCTACACCTGCACTGTGGAGAGCATCCTGACTGGCTGTATCACCGCCTGGTTTGGAAACAGCACCGCTGGCAACCACAGGGCTCTGCAAAGGGTCGTGCGAACTGCCCGCCACATTGTTGGAGGTGAGCTTCCCTCCCTCCAGGATATCTACGCCAGGCGGTGTACAAGGAAAGCCCGGAGGATTATCAAAGACTCCAGCCACCCGTCCCACAGACTGCTCTCTCTGTTGCCCTCAGGGCGACGTTTCCACAGCATCCGATCCCGCACTAGCCGACTGAGGGACAGCTTTTTCCCTCAGGCTATCAGGCTAATGAACAGTCACAAATAACTCACCTACATCACACAACATGCCATGCACTGCACTTTAACACAGTTCAACTGGACTACACACACACACTGCACTAACACAACCTATCTGCTATCACTGGACACCATACAAAAGCACATCCACGACACTGCATATGTATAATCTGTTGCACCTTCGCACAACTATCTGGTGGAGGGTGCTTGCGCACCTGCCCCTTTGCCCAAAGTGCCCTTTTGTCAAGGCAATTTTTTATTTTTTTTTTATTTATTTTTATTAAACACCCTTCTGTGAAGGCCTGCCCAATCTAACTATTAGTCAAATTAATGATTAATAATTTAGCCGTAATAAAATCACCCACATGATAACTTTTCACCTGACGATCCCGCGCCAGGCACCACTTCAATATCGCGCTTAGTAAGTTGTTAAGTAAGTGGGGTTCTCAGCGGAGTGGTATGCTTGTTTACTTATCATTATTATTATTTTACAAGAACAACATGAAGAGAACATGCATTGCACAGCTTTTGTTTAAATCGTTGTGTTTAGCCTGCTGCAAACGCCACTTCTAACGTTATACACAGCAGCAGCACCATAAACAAAGGTGCATGTGTTCACTTCGTTCGTGCTATTTGAGGGAGAAAAGTTTCATGGGGGTGGAAGGGTCTGGTCTTTTTAATGTCATTTGACTAAAATCTATTCATACTTTTACTTTTATTGTTACAGTATTTACAGCATCCGCGTAAATACGCGTATCAGCAAGGAATGAGTCACTATACATTGCTGTTATGATATTTTGTGCACAGCCCTATTTAAAGCCTTGTTTCATGTGACCCTTTTATATTTTGAGCACCTGCCCCTCCAAAGGTCTCTGCACGGCCCTGGTTCTGAGGATGCTGGGGCTCATTCCAAACTTCCTCAGCCGTCTCAGGAAGAAGAGGCGCTGATGTGTCTTCTTCAGCACTGCATCTGTGTGAGCGGACCATGTGAGATCCTCGGTGATGTGAACGCTGAGGAACTTAAAGCTGTTTACCCGCTCTACAGGTGTCTTGTCGATGGTGATGGGTTTGTGTTCTCTGCTCTGTGTCCTGAAATCCACCACCAGCTCCTTGGTCTTGTTGATGTTGAGTGAGAGGTGGTTATCCTGACACCATTTAGTCAGGGTACTACTCATCTCTCTCTCTGTAGGCCGTCTCATCATTATCAGTGATCAGGCCTATCACCATTGTGTCATCAGCAAATTTGATGATGACGTTGGTGCTGCTGTGTGTGGCTGTACAGTCGTGTGTGTACAGGGAGTACAGGAGTGGGCTAAGGACACAGCCCCGAGGAGCACCAGTGTTGAGGATCAGGAGATGTGTGTTGCCCATTCTGTTCACCTGACTTCTGCCTGTCAGGAAGTCCAGGATTCAGCTGCACAGAAATCTGTTTAGTACCAGAGTCTGGAGCTTTGCAACCAATGTGGCAGGCGCCACGGTGTTAAATGCTGAGCTGTAGTCCACAAACAGTATTCTCACATAGGTGTTCTTATTTTCCAGGTGGAAGAGAGCAGTATGCAGGTTGAAGGCAATACTACATGGGGCAGTATGAACTATACAGCAAATCTCAAGTGTTTGAATTGCTTGTATCATTGCAAACTATGTTATATAAAGAATGAAGATATTGTCAACATCATTCATAACTTTTCTGTAAAGCTTCTTTACAAAAAATGGGTCTCCTTCACTAAATTTGTGTATTTGTGTGAAATATGTGTACGAATGTTGTGAAAAAGAGCAAATTCACAAATACACAACTTAAAATGTATTCTAAATTTTATTACTCAAACCTATATAAACCTAAAAGGTGGAGAGCAGTATGCAGTTGAATGCAATAGCATCATCTGTGGAGCAGTTGCTGCAATATGCAGCGGATCCAGTGAGGAAGGCAGCACAGAGCAGATGTAGTCTCTGATGAGTTTCTCAAAATACTTGCTGACGATGGGTGCCAGAGCAACGGTCCTCCAGTCATTCAAGCATGTGCTTTTATATTTTCTTTGGTATGGACAAAATGGTGGATTTTTGAAGCATGAGGGAACCACGGACAGAGAGAGGAAGATTGAAAATGTCTGTAAAACCCTGGCTAGTTGGAATTAGCATGCTTGGAGCACATGGCCTGGGATGCCATCCTGACCCACAGCCTTGTGTATTTTCAACCGCGATGGAAATGGAGAGTGCTCCTCTTCTGCAGCAGTCGCGGGGCTCTATGTGGGCGGTGTTCTGAAACGAGCATAACAAATATTAAGCTCGTTCAGTAGAGAGTGTGGCAATGTTCACAGAAGCTGGTTTATTCCCTTTAAAACCTGTGATGTTATTGATGCTTCTGCGTTATTGGTGTTGAATTGTTTTCAACTTTGTTTTAATGCCTACATGCCTACATGCCTACATCACAGTGTGGGAAGATTTGCATAACACCGTGCAAATGTATAAGCAATGAAAGCAGGCGGACTATTATTCTCGCTGTAGTATTGTTGCTGCCGGCACCATGTCCTGAGACGTGTTTCGTTGTGAAAGCTAAAATAAGTTTTTGGGTTTCCAAAAGAGGACACAACTAGAAATCAGTGGTTAAGTTGTATTTACAACAATGTTCCAGAACAGTTCAACATTTCAACAAGTATTAGTGTGTGTACAGCGCATTTTACGGAGGACAATTTCCTGAACCTGGAAGAGTAGCCTACAATGCTGGCTTGCACAAAGGCAGTTTCTATAAAGTGGTGCAATTCCAACTTTGCAAGGACAGTCCGATGCTTCTGACTCACAGCATTTTGTAAGTTTCTGCCACTGACTATTCAAACGCTGGTTTTGAGCTGTGTAGAGTAGTGCTTGTTGTTTGTTGTTTCTCTGATCACAAATGCAGACATTGTAATGTAAAAGGCAGTATAAGTCATTATAATCAGTAATTATGTCCCCACTGGATGCATCAAATGCCTCGTTTATTATGTGTTTTATTGTTTTGTGTCTAGCCAGGACACGGCATCACAATACAGTGAGGGGCGAACATTTCCGTCTCACGCTTGAGGTATTCCCAATCTCAATGGACCGGACAGCTGGCCAATCAGAGCTGCTTCGCTTCTCAGAACAATGATCTTTGTAAAAATTGTTTCAGAAAGGTGAAGCATAGAGGAGGAACAATAATGTACAGTATTTCGAAAATAATTTGTTTTTTTAACCTTAAACCGCATAAACACATTGCATTACACCAAGTACACAAAATAATGTTATTTTTAGCAACGTCATTTAACAACTATACTGTAGCTGTTGCCAATATACATTCGGTCAAATTTGGTCTCATGTTCAAATTAAAGGAATTAGTATAAAGAAAACACACAGTACTCACCGTGGTCAGAGACCAGAACCAGGTTGACACATCTGTGCAACTGTCTTTCCTTGAGACCCTCTATCAACATCCCAATAAGCCTGTCGACATTCAGTAAAGCCTCAATGACCTGCAATGCAAAAATCCGTCATGATTTGAAATGCAAACATTTCATCAGTATAATCCAAAGCAGGGGAATTCATTCTGATTATGAACAGCTTAATAGTGCTAACACGCCCCCCACACACACACACACACATTAAAAAATTTTGTTCATCAACAAAAATAACAATGATTGTGTTCATTTAATGTGTCATATCCTAAATCAGATATTTGCCCCAAACTAAACTGACAGTGAAGTTAGTCAATTATTTCCACATGTGGTCTTCAATTTACCTGGCTACTCATTGGTCCATGTCGATGACCTGCAGAATCAGGCTCTTCAAAGTATAAGGTGTGGTCTGGCCTAAAACAGTGTGAATATAATGTAACTTATTAAATAACCTTAAAAACATCTAAAAACTTAAACTCAAAAATAGTATTTAACATCAGTGAATCAACCTGAATACATTAATTTACATTTTTATGAGCTAAATAAGGTAGAAATAGCTCTTTACAGTAACAATCGAAGTTACCGCGTTTTCAAACCAAAACAGTAATTTAAGTAATTTAAAATAAATAAATATACATTTTTAAAAAAGCATTACCTTTCTCCTTCAGGTAAATGCAACCATTCAAAGATTTGTGCCATTCTCTTTTCAAAGGGAATGCTCCTAAAAAAATACAAATTATATCATCCATTTTAACTAGTTTGTTAGCTCAAAATTGAACTATATTTGTGATGGCTGTTTCTAAATCCCAAATGTCTTCTATTGATTTGAGCAGAACCATTATGTATGTAACCTGCTTCAAACTTTTATATTTAGTGTAATATGAAGTGTTGCTCTTGATAGCTAGTTTTAGATGTTAATTATAGTCAGTCCTTACAACCCTTAAAATCCTGTTAAAAAAACAGGTATTGTAAATATCCACCTGTCATACTTCACCCAGTAATCTGGGAAATGTCCATTGACTTTTACATCGGATCCAGGCCAGAAGAAAGTAGCTGTTTTAGTTGGTTTTTCATGGCTGTGAGCCAAACCTAAAGACAATCACAGGAAGCATTGAATGAAAGTGCAGACAAATGATGCAGCGCACAAAAGATAAAACACCACTAACAATTAAAAAGCAAACAAACATCTGTAAAAAATCTAGATAAGAGAGAGAGCCTCAGTACAAAGACAGTATATATATATATATATATATATATATATATATATATATATTAGGGCTGTCAATCGATTAACATGTTTAATCAAGATTAATCGCATGATTGTCATGAGCACATTTTAATTTGTTCTAAATGTAACTTAAATTAATATTTTTCAAGTTTTTAATACTCTAATCACGGCACACACGGCAACGGCAAACATGCTGATCACTTCCGGTTTGTCGTTGACGCGTGTTCTGAATTGAATCTCCGTCAAACCAATTATTTATCGTCTATTTTCTATCTTAAATTCCGATTTTATACACAATAATTTGTGTTTCTATAACGTGTGAATATATCCCCGATCGCATTCTGCAACGAGAATAATCAGAGCGGCTTGTTATCGCAAGTTTTATTTTGATTTCCCGAATCCGCTATTAGCTTATAGCCCGTTAGCAAAGCCAGCGCGGGTGCCGCTGACACAGCTAATACCCCTTTTTCACACACGCATACACACATTTAACATTGTTTCACTGTTACTTGCTTTAATGGCGGATTTGTGTCTACCTTTGTGTGCAGGTGAGGACACGTTCGAGCTGCATTCGGTGCTCGAGCTGGAGGCCGTGGAGAGACGGATCCACGAGCTGCTTGGGAAACAGGCCCAGCTGAGGAAACGGAAAGCAACGCTGGAAACATCTCGGGCTGACGCTCATAAGTCCGGGGTAAGTATGCAGCGCACTGCTAACACTCCCACCACCTCTACTCCGTGTATTTCTCTGCACAGGCCCCGTGCACCCAGGACGCGATCGTCACAGATGGCCTTCACTCCAGCGCCGGGAAACCACGGACCCTGGGTGCAGCAGCGGAAGACGAGATCCAGGCCCCGGGCGACGACTTCTCCCCCTCCGGTCTTTGACATCTCATCCCGGAACCGCTTCGCCCCTCTCTGCGAGACTGATCGTGACACTGTGGTCATCGGAGACTCAATCGTCCGGCATGTCCGTGCTACGTTAGCTGAAGGTAAAGTGCACACTCATTGTCTCCCTGGTGCTCGTGTTCTTGATGTTTCTGTGCAGATACCCGCGATCCTGAAGGATGACGAGAGCGTTGCAGCTGTTGTGATTCACGCGGGGGCTAACAACACCAAGCTGCGGCAGACGGAGACACTGAAGAGGGACTTCAGGAGCCTGATCGAGACGGTACGCAGCACATCGCCCGCGGCGACGATCATCGTGTCAGGACCTCTTCCCACGTATCGACGAGGACACGAAAAGTTCAGTAGACTCTTTGCTTTAAATGAATGGTTGTTTTCATGGTGTACAGAGCAGAAAATTCTCTTTGTTAATAATTGGAATCTTTTCTGGGAGCGTCTGGGGTTATTTCGTGCTGATGGCCTGCATCCCAGCAGAGTCGGTGCGGAACTCCTGTCGGACAACATCACCAGGACGCTACGCTCTATCTGACTAGTAAGCCAATTCTCCAATAACAGCTATGATGACTTTTGTTCTACCCACTTAAATGATAAAGGTACTTGCAGTGTCCAATCTATACAGACTGTGTCTGTTCCCCGAATAGTGAGTTCAAAATATAAATTTAATGCAGGATCTAGAACAAATCTAATCGTGATTAAACCAGAAAAATGCTAAATAAATGAACAAAAACAATTTTTAAAACTTGGGCTCCTAAATATCTGATCACTCACACCAAAACCAGTTATTGTAAATTAAATAATCACAGATAATAGTTTTGATGTACTCTGTCTGACTGAAACCTGGCTTGAAACAAATGATTATTTTGGTCTAAATGAATCTACTCCACCAAGCTACTGTTATAAGCACGAGCCTCGTGAGACTGGTCGTGGCGGCGGTGTCGCAACAATATTATAGTGATATTCTCAATGTTACTCAGAAAACAGGATACAGGTTTGACTCATTCGAAATACTTATGCTCAATGTTAAACTGTCAGATAAGCAAAATAAATCTGTCCTATCTCTTGCTCTGGCTACTGTGTATAGACCGCCAGGGCCATATACAGATTTTCTAAAAGAATTTGCAGATTTCCTCTCAGACCTATTGGTTACTGTTGATAAAGCACTAATTTTTGGAGATTTTAACATTCACGTTGATAATACAAATGATGCGTTAGGACTTGCGTTTACTGACCTAATAAACTCTTTTGGTGTCAAGCAAAATGTCACCGGGCCCACGCATCGTTTTAATCATCGCTAGATTTAATAATATCGCATGGAATTGATCTAACTGATATAGATATCATACCTCAAAGTGATGATGTTACTGACCATTTCCTTGTATCATGCATGCTGCATATTACTGATATTAACTATATGGCTCAGCGTTATCGCCCAGGCAGAATTATTATTCCAGCCACTAAAGACAGATTCACAAATAACCTGCCTGATTTATCTCAACTGCTCTGTGTACCCATAAATACAGATGAACTAGACACAATTACTAGCAACATGGGAACTATCTTCTCCAATACGTTAGAAACTGTTGCACCCATCAAATTAAAAAGGTTAGAGAAAAAGCGTGCTGCGCCATGGTACAACAGTTATACCCATTCTCTCAAGAAAGAAACTCGTATTCTTGAGCGCAAATGGAGAAAAAAACTTGGAAGTCTTTAGAATTGCGTGGAAAAACATTATGTCCAGCTATAGACAGGCTCTAAAAACTGCAAGAACCAAGTATATCCGCAAACTCATAGATAATCACCAAAACAATCCAAGGTTTCTATTTAGCACAGTGGCTAGATTAACAAATAAACAGATGTCACCCGATCTAAATATTCCCTCACAGTTTAATAGTAATGACTTTATGAATGTCTTTACTGATAAAATAGATAATATCAGAAATACAATAACAAACGTAGATTCTACAGCATCTAGTACTTCAGCTTCATTCATCGCACCCAAAGAAAAACTGCAGTGCTTTACAACTATAGGACAGGATGAGCTAAATAAACTTATCACTGCATCTAAACCAACAACATGTTTATTAGATCCTGTACCAACTAAACTATTGAAAGAGTTGTTACCTGTTGCAGAAGAACCGCTTCTCAATATTATTAACTCCTCGTTATCTTTAGGTCACGTCCCAAAACCATTTAAGCTGGCAGTTATTAAGCCTCTTATTAAGAAACCAAAATTAGATCCTTGTGAACTGGCAAATTACAGGCCCATTTCAAATCTTCCGTTTATGTCGAAAATATTAGAAAAAGTAGTGTCTGCTCAACTGTGCTCCTTTTTGCAAAAATGATATCTATGAAGAATTTCAGTCAGGTTTCAGGCCCGCCATAGCACAGAAACTGCACTTGTTAAAATTACAAATGACTTGCTTCTTGCGTCAGACAAAGGCTGCATCTTGTTGCTAGTTTTACTTGATCTTAGTGCTGCGTTCGACACTATAGATCATGACATACTGATAGATCGATTATAAAACTATACAGGTATTCAAGGGCAGGCTTCCGATCGCTACCACTTTGTTTATTTAAACGGGGAGTCATCTCAATTATCACCAGTAAAGTATGGAGTACCACAAGGATCTGTCCTAGGTCCTCTATTATTTTCATTATATATGTTGCCCCTTGGTAATATTATTAGAAAATACGGGATTAAGTTTCCATTGTTATGCTGATGACTAATTTTCTCCTATTAAATTCAGACAAGACCGAGATATTACTTATTGGACCTAAAAACAGTACACAGAATCTCTTGGATTACAATTTGCAACTAGACGGATGTACTGTTACTTCCTCTACAGTTACAAATCTGGGTGTTATATTAGACAGCAACCTATCTTTTGAAAATCATATTTCCAATGTTACAAAAACATCATTCTTCCATCTTAGAAACATTTCCAAGCTACGGAACATAGTTAAGTGTTAACATTAAGTGTTTCTGATGCAGAAAAGTTAGTTCATGCATTCATGACCTCTAGACTGGACTATTGTAATGCACTGCTAGGTGGCTGTCCTGCATCTTCAATAAACAAGCTACAGATAGTACAAAATGCTGCGGCTAGAGTCCTTACCAGGTCAAGAAAATATGACCATATTACTCCAATTTTACAGTCTCTGCACTGGCTACCTATTAAGTTCGTATCAGTTACAAAATATTATTACTTGCCTATAAGGCCCTAAATGATTTAGCTCCTGCGTACCTAACTAATCTTCTATCACGCTACAATCCAACCCGCTCCTAAGGTCGCAAAACTCTGGACTCTTGGTAGTACCTAGGATAGCAAAGTCCACTAAAGGAGGTAGAACTTTTCATATCTGGCTCCTAAACTCTGGAATAGCCTTCCTGATAACGTTCAGGTTCAGACACACTCTCTCTGTTTAAATCTAGATTAAAGACGCATCTCTTTAGCCAAGCATTCATATAATGCATCTCACAATCTTGTACTGCCAGTCTATCTGAACAAATGCACATTATTATGCTTTAGCTTGGGTTATACTGATAATTTCATCCAGGGTTATTCCTGGATGGAACAACTACTACGCTAATTGTCTTACTGTTTCTATGTTTCTGCCACGGGATTAACATCCCGTGGTAGCTAGAATTACACAAGCTTCAGTCTGGATCCAACCCTTAAAGCGATTGAGATGACCGAACACCTGAGAAGAGACGATGACAACCCCTCCGAGGACCTCAGAGGAAGCCAACCATCAGTGATTATACTGACTTAACCAAAGTCTGCCATAAATGGAGGATCAGCACCTGGAGACAACCTCTACAGCCCTGACCGTCAGCGGAGTCTAGGACACATAGATGAGCCCCAGAGACAGATCTCCAGTGAGGACCTCGTCACCTAGACATCCATCGGGAAAGACCCCTGGAACCAGTGGACCACTTACACTCTGACTTTGCTGCAGTTGGAACAAACTACTGATTCGTCTGGCCGGAGGGGAACTGGCCCCCCGACTAAGCCTGGTTTCTCCCAAGGTTTTTTCTCCATTCTGTCACCAATGGAGTTTTCGTTCCTTGCCGCTGTCACCTCTGGCTTGCTTAGTTGGGGACACTTCATTTTCAGCACAATCATCTACTTGATTGCACAGATATTATTTAAACTGAACTAAGCTGGACAATGCCATTACTAAATTCAATAATGAAATGCATTCAGCTGATAATTGAGTGTTAAATCCTGTCATTTTACATTATTGACACAATTTGCCTATTTTTATATTGTGCAGTGCTTTGTTACAATTTGTATTGTTAAAAGCGCTATATAAATAAAGGTGACTTGACTTGACTTAATCAACATGGGCATGGACAAATATGGATGCAAATGCATGTTTATTATTATTGAAACCATAGGCAACATAGAGCATGAAGACTAGACATTTTTCAAAGGTAATGGATGTTTTTCAAAGAACTTGTTCATGTCTATTAGACACATGAAAAAAAGAAATACAAGGTTCACATTACTTCTCTTTCTTTGCACTGAGCAATTTACTGACACAAACCTGTTAATAAATATTTTGCAGGACAGGGCAGCTCACTTCTTCTGAACATACAAAATGTACATAGCCTATATTGTTTATTATTACATTTGTTTGCCTCTCTGTACCCACATACTGTATTTATTTTGATGCAGCTAAATTATCAAAAAAACAGTTGATATATTGATGTATTTTATTGTTTCTGTTGTCAGACAACGGAATGAATATGAAAAATTGATTGAAACGCAACCCATTACGACTTCATAACTAGCTCTCCTTTACAAGGTGTTAATCTGCACAAAAATACTTATAATCGAGCCGTTGTCTGATTAAATAAAACACCCATAAGATAATGACAATATATGTGCTGTGATTTTGGCTATACTTGCATGTACAATTAGAGATTTGCTCAGTTTCTGTTCAGCACACGCACACACATCTCTCTCTCTCTCTCTGCGTCTGCTCAGTTTATGTTCACCGCGGCAGAGAAGAGTAGAGCTTAATTCAGTTAATCACTGGTATTGTTGATTGTTTCTCTAACTGTACATGCAAGTATAGCCAAAATCACAGCACATCTATTGTCATTATCTTATGGGTGTTTTATTTAATCGGACAACGGCTCGATTATCAGGATCGGGATTTTTGTGCAGAATAACATCTTGTAAAGGAGAGCTAGATATGTAGTCTTAATGGGTCGTGTTTCGATCACTTTTTCTTATTCATTCCATTGTCTGACAACAGAAACAGTAAAATATATAAATGAAAACTAAAGAATTTAGCTGCATCAAAATACAGTATGTGGGCACAGAGAGGCAAACAAATGTAATAATAAACAATATAGGCTATGTACATTTTGCATGTTCAGAAGAAGCGAGCTGCCCTGTCCTGCAAAAAAATGTAAACAGGGTTGTGTAAGTAAATCAGTGCAAAGAAAGAGAAGTAATAGGAACCTTGTATTTATTTTTTCATGTGTCTAATAGACATGAACAAGTACTTTGAAAAACCTTTGAAACATGTCTAGTCTTCATGCTGTTGAGTATGGTTTCAATAACAATAAACATACATTTGCATAAAGCATCCATATTTGTCCATGCGCATGTTGATTAGAGTATTAAAAACTTGAAAAGTATTAATTTAAGGTACATCTAGAACAAATAAAATGTGATTCATTGCGATTAATCACAAGTTAACTCATGACAATCATGCGATTAATTGTGATTAAATATTGTAATCGATTGACAGCAGCCCTATATATATATATATATATATATATATATATATATATATATATATATATATATATATATATATATGTGTGTGTGTGTGTGTGTGTGTGTGTGTGTGACCTCTCTGTGAAAACCCAGCTAAAGTCCTTTTTTTTTGATTTGTTTTTTCTATAACAAATCATGCTTCATATGGTAAAGAATTTTCATTCTGTGAAAATGTAACGTCTCGATTACGTATGTAACCCTCGCTTCCCTGAAGGAGGAACGGAGACGTCACTGGGATATCGCTTAGAGACCTATCCACTTGGCTGTAAACTAAGCGAGCCAATGCACATTGGCATGCGATTATTGCATCCAGCTGCCGCTGATCACAGCGTGAGCATAAATAGGCAGCAGGTGCAGCGCATATTCAGGTTTTCACTGAGGAGCCGAGCCGGGCCCGGCCGCTCAGCGGTGGTACAGGAGCCGTGGCGGCGTGGCGTCTCCGTTCCTCCTTCAGGGAACGAGGGTTACACGTAACCGAGCGTTCCCTATCAGTCGGTCACTCTCGACGTCACGTCGGAGGACCGACAATTGGGATCCCTACCAAAGGCCACGGATACTGCCCCTTCCAGTGTCCCGTGGAGGCCTCCTGTGCCGTTATTTTCTGGGCGCAGGTTAGGGCCCCCATAGGAAGATCCGTTACTGTTGCTATGGCACTACCCACTCAGTAGGACTGGATAACACTGGGAAAACGTGCCCGTTCAGCTCAGAACAGAGCGCTGCGGAAGCCCTTACCTTCGAGGGAGGTTCAGAGGCAGTTACACATATGGACAATAGTCAGATGCATATGGAAGATTGGAGGTGATTGTAACCTCTTGGAGTAGCAGGAAGTCTGCCGGAAACACGGGCTCTAAGGCTAACCGTGGAAATACACATATGGGATCGAGCGGTCTCTACATATGGAACCCAGCCCTCTACCGGTTCTCAAGGATTCATCGAGTGAGGGCCTGGCGCGGGCGCTCCGCCCGTCCAGCTGCCGAGGGGATGGAGGAGCTCGACAGGGTCTACAGTGGACTCTCTGGAGCAGTTTTAGCAAGCCGACCGAGCAGGGGCCCCTCAGTGCTTCTACCCGTTTGAGGTGAGAACACAGGAGGAAACCGGTTCCACACGAAGGCTATAGAATCTAGCGAATGTGTTAGGGGTCGCCCAGCCCGCAGCTCTACAAATATCTGTCAGTGAGGCGCCACGAGCCAGCGCCCAGGAGGGCCTACACTTCTCGTGAGTGAGCTCTCAACCTGAGCGGGCAAGGCACACCCTGTGCCTGATAAGCCAGGGTGATGGCATCCACTATCCAGTGGGCCATCCTCTGCTTGAGCGGCATTCCCTTTCTGCCGGCCTCCGTGACAGACAACTGGTCTGAGGTCCTGAAGCTTTGCGTCCTGTCAGCGTAGTGTCTTAATGCTCGGACGGGACAAAGCAAAGCCAGGGCTGGGTCTGCCTCCTCGAGGGCAGCTTGCAAACACCACTTGGTCTCTAAATGGAGTAGTGGGAACCGTGGGCACATAGCCGGGCCGGGGCCTCAGGATTATCTGGGAATCCGGTCCAAACTGTAGGCACGTAATCCGAAAATGCGTGCAGGTCCCCAACCCTCTTGATGGAGGCCAGTGCAAGCAGGAGCAGAGTTTTCATTGAAAGAAACTTGGGCTCAACTGTCTGCAGGGCTCAAGCGGGCCCTGTTGTAGTGCTCTAAGCACTAAGGACAGGTCCCAAGAGGGTATAGAGGGGCGTGAGGATTCAGCCTTCTAGCCCCTAAGGAACCTGACGACCCAGTCATGCTTCCCCACCGACTTCCCTTCCACAGGGTCGTGGTTGGCAGCAATCGCTTGGGGTAGGTCACCTAGAACCTCCGCGTCCCGCCTAGGGACCAGACATGAAGTTTCCAGAGGTCTGGGCCGGGTGCCATAAGGTGCCCGTCTCTGAGTCAGTAGATCCTTCCTCAGAGGAATCTGCCAGGGAGGGGCTGTCACGAGGAGCATCAGCTCTGGGAACCAAGTCCTGGTAGGCCAGTATGGTGCCACGAGCAGGATCTGCTCCTCTTCCTCTCTGACCTTGCACAGAGTCTGTGCGAGAAGGCTCACTGGGGGAAATGCATATTTGCGAAGGCCCCGCGGCCAGCTGTGTGCCAGTGCGTCCGTGCAGTGTTCCATCGGTCAGGAGTAGAACAACTGGCAATGCACGGCGTCTCTAGGGACGCGAACAGGTCTACCTGTGCGAGTCCAAAACGCCGCCAAATCAGCTGGACCGTCTGGGGATGGAGTCTCCATTCTCCGGGAGCGCAGCTGCTCGTGACAGCTCGTCGGCTGTCCGGTTGAGCAAGCCGGGATATGAATGGCGCGGCGACCTCAGATGCTTCCGACTCCAGAGGAGGAGGTGGCGGGCAGTTGTGACATGCGACGGGAGGCGTAGACCACCTTGTCGGTTGATGCGGTCGCCGTGTTGTCCGTGACGGACTAGTACATGCTCGCCTCGTAAGCGCGTCTCTTGAGACGGTTCAAGGCCAGGTGTACTGCCAGCAACTCTAGGCAGTTGATGTGCCAGTGCAGTTGGGGATCCCGTCCAAACCCCTGACACTGCATGCCCGTTGAACGTGGCCCCCAGCCCTTGGCGGGCGTCTGTGTAAACCACAGCGTGCCTGGAGACCTGTTCCAGGGGCACTCCTGCCCGAAGGAATGAAAGGTCTGACCACGGGGTGAAGGTTTGGCGGCAGGCTGGAGTGACTTGGACCCTCAGCGTGCCGCTCTGCCACGCCCACCTCGGGACTCGGCCATGGAGCCAGTGTTGAAGCGGTCTCATATGGAGCAGCCCCAGCGGCATATGCCCCAGGAGCCTCTGAAACTGTTTCAGTGGTGCCGCCGTCCTGTTCTTGAATGTATTCAAGCAGTTCAACACCGACTGAGCGCGTTCCTGCGTGAGGCGCGCTGTCTGACTGACCGAGTCTAACTCCATACCGAGAAAAGAGATCCTCTGCACCGGGGAGAGTTTGCTCTTTTCCCAGTTGACCTGAAGGCCCAACTGGCTGAGGTGCGAGCACCAATCCCTGTGTTCGCATAACTGGATCCTGAGACTGAGCCAGTATAAGCCAGTCGTCGAGGTAGTTGAGAATGCGCACGCCCTGTTCTCTCAGGGGAACAAGGGCTGCCTCCGCTACTTCGTGAAGACACGGGCGATAGGGACAGCCCGAAGGGCAGGACTTTGTACTGATATGCCCGTCCTTGACGCAAACCGCAGGAATGGCCTGTGGCGCGGAAGGATCGACACGTGGAAGTGGCGTCCTTCAGGTCGATCGCTGCAAACCAATCTTGGGGACGGACGCACCCAAAGATGCGTTCTGCGTGAGCATTTTGAACGGGAGCCTGTGAAGGGCCCGGTTCAAAACGCAGATCCAAGATTGGTCTTAACCCACCACTTTTCTTGGGTACAATGAAGTAAGGGCTGTAAAACCCCGACCTCATATCGGCTGGAGGGACCCGGGCTCATCGCGTCCTTCGCCAGTAGGACTGCGATTCTCTCGCAAGATGGGGCATCCGCTGCCCTCACTGTGGTGGAGTGGATGCCGCGATACTTGGGAGGTCGCCGGGCGAACTGAATCGCATAGCCGAGTCTGATGGTCCTGGAGGAGCCAGCGAGATGGGTTGGGGCAGCTCCCAGGCCCCCAGAACCGTACTAGTGACACCAACGGGAACCCACTGACGTACCAGCGGTGGGGCAGCGAGGTGGAACGCAGGGACCCCTCGGCGTCCGTTGGCCGGTCCGAGCGGGGTCGGCGTGTGTGCATGCACTTACCTGCTTCTGGCAGAGGGTGCGTGGTAGTGCGATGACCGCTCTCGAACCGCCCACAGCTGCCCACTGGCGAGAGGAGGGATGAGTGTAACTCAAGTTTGACTCGTTCACAACCCCGCCCTCTTGGGGACCCAGAGACAGAGGAAACTGCTCTTTTTGACTGACCGTGAGGCCAGTGGCAAAAAAGGAAACAAAAGATTCTCCGCCCGGCCCTCCTCCGGGGAAGAGGAATGGTGCGTTCACCATCTCCCGAAGAGCAAACATCTCCATCCCTGGGTCGTCCGTCTCAGGGCCGCTTGCTCCGGCGCTTGCCGCTGGTTTGGCGGGGGCCAGGGCGGGCGGGGGCTGCCTACACCTAGCTCGGCGGCGCTGCTTTTGAGGCTGCTGCGGATGCGGCTGCGGGGAGGGGTGGATGCAGGGGGCCGCCCTCGTGCGGCAGCAGGCTGGGCACTGCAGCCGGCGGCGGTGGAGGCAGCAGCTGCCGCCGAGGCAGGAAGTGTTAGATCGCCTCAGTCTGCTTCTGTGCAGCGGAGAACTGCTGGGCAGTTCTCCACCGCGTCGCGAACAGGCCGGTCTGGGACACAGGGGCATTCAGGAACCGTGCCTTGTCTACCTCCTTCATGTCAGCCAGACACAGCCAGAGGTGGCGTTCCTGGACCACCATGGTGGACATCGCACGCCCAGAGACCGGCGCCGTAACCTTCGTCGCTCGTGGCGCGAGGTCCGTGGCGGTCCGAAGCTCACTGAGAACTCCTGGGTCGTGACCACCTCGTGCAGGTCCCTCAGTGCCTTGGCCTGGTGAACCTGCAAACGCCATAGCGTGTGGGGCTGAAGCAGCTTCTCCGCAGGCCACATAAGGCACTGCCGGTCAGGACCGACGAGTGCCTACAGGCCCGGGAGGAGAGCAACGGATTACTGCCAGGTGGAGACAGTCCTTGGACACACTTGCGCGCAACCGATCGCTCCAGGCGGGACCTCCGTATACCCGCACCACCGTCAAGGGTGTGGTGAGGGAGGATGAGCCACTGGGCGGTTTCTGGCAGTGAAAGGTGCCGTCCATGTTCCAGTGAGCTCATCATGCACTTCCGGAAGAGGCACCGGGGTGGGGCCCTGAGAACCAGCGCGGGCCACCCGAGAAACCAATCGTCCAGCCTTGAGGGTTCGGGACACGGTGGAGGCTTTCTCCACTCGAGCCCAACACTCTCAGCGGCCCGGCAAGCATAGCCACCATTTCCGGATCCGAATCCGGCACCGCTGACCGCCCGGAGGGTGGCAGCGGTACTGAACCATCATCTCCGGATTGGTCTGACTCACCCTCCAATGTAGCGATCGACATCCGATCGCCGGGGAGCGCCAAAGGATACAGCGTACCCCTCCATGGGAGGGCCAGCCCGCTAGGCAGCTCCATCGGTAGCGAAGTGCCGGTAACAGGAGGAGCCCTCGCTGTACTAGGGGAATTCCTCACTGTCACCGTAAGACCAGCCCGGCTACTGCGAGTAGCCTCCCCGGTAGCCACCAGGGGAACCCTAGATCTCGGCAGAGGCACGGGTACCCGCCCCTTTGCAGGAAACGAAGCCTGGTCCGCAGCCCGACGGTCATCCCCCGCAATGGGGCATGACTCGCCCACAAAAGCCGCCTCTGCGTGTTCAATGCCCAGACACGAGAGGCAGCGATCGTGACCATCACCCGGCGCCAGGTAACGACCGCATCCAGAAACGCACGGGCGGAAGGGCATCTTTGAAAAGACGCGTCTTAAAAAAGATGTTCCGCCCGTAACACTCTTTTAGAGAAGTGTTTGCTCTTTTAGCGTGCTGAAGCGCACAGGGAGATGGTCGCTGCAACACAACAGGGGGTAGTGCAGCCTGATGTGTGCAATCCACTCGACGAAGGAGACCACCACCGCTGAATCGCCGTCCGCCAACACCAGAGTCTTGAGGCACTCTCAGATAGGTAAGTCTGGAGCAGAACGATAAACATCGCTCGGCTCCGAAGCGAAAAGCTGAATATGCGCTGCACCTGCTGCCTATTTATGCTCACGCTGTGATCAGCGGCAGCTGGATGCAATAATCGCATGCGCAATGTGCATTGGCTCGTTTAGTTTACACTCGAAGTGGATAGGTCTCTCTAAGCGAGATCCCAATTTGTCGGTCCTCCGACGTGACGTCGAGAGTGACCGACTGATAGGGAACCTTTATATATTTAATATTGACTAAGTAAGGTCATGTCAAAGTTTGAAATTATAGTGAAATTAATCGTAGAATTAAAACTTTGATGCTTGTCTTCTCATAATTAGATTTTGAGACTTTAGCCTGGATTTATAATATATATAATGCCAACAGCTGCCTCTTTTCAAAAGCAAATTCCAGTATCTCATACTAGAAGGTTTTATGCTGCATCATTTCAGCACCATGGATGGCGCAAAGGAAAAGTGCATGGCTAAAAGTCGAGCACAGAGTCAAACCAGAAGGACCTGTGTTCCTAGTGAGGAGTTTGAGGAACTTCAGAAAACCTGTCCATCACCAACTAGGATATAGGAAACCTAATCAGAAAAAAAACTTTGCTATAGATCTTAGATTTTCATGATTTCAGCTGCCCAGATATTTGTTTGAGTCTAAAGTTTGTGCACGTCAATAAATGTCTGGTTCAGCTCAGCTACCAAATCTAACCACAGAAGACTACGGACTCGGAGGGTAGTCTGGACTGCTGAGCGAATCATTGGTACAACCCTCCCCACTCTCCAAGAACTGTACTTATCTAGAGTGAGCAAAAGGGCTGGCAAAATCCATCTGGACCCCTCACATTCAGCACACTCCCTCTTTTAACTGTTCCCATCTAAGCACCAGTTTCTTCCCTCAGGCAATCCATCTCATGAACACTTGACAATAATTATGGTACACACTATTTATACACTTATTTATCTAATATGCGTACTTAGTCTACACTTCAATTGCACATAATATAGGTGCATCTCAATAAATTAGAATGCCGTGGAAAGTTAATTTATTTCAGTAATTCAACTCAAATTGTGAAACTTGTGTATTAAATAAAGCCAATGCACACAGACTGAAGTAGTTTAAGTCTTTGGTTATTTTAATTGTGATGATTTTGGCTCACATTTAACAAAAACCCACAAATTCTAATCTCAAAAAATTAGAATACTTCATAAGTTTTTCTTATATTTTCCATACCTTCTGGAAAGTATGTTCATTTACTTTATATGCACTCAATACTTGGTAGGGGCTCCTTTTGCTTTAATTACTGCCTCAATTCAGCGTGGCATGGAGGTGATCAGTTTGTGGCACTGCTGAGGTGGTATGGAAGCTCAGGTTTCTTTGACAATGGCCTTCAGCTCATCTGCATTTTTTGGTCTCTTGTTTCTCATTTTCCTCTTGACAATACCCCATATATTATATATGGGGTTCAAGTCTGGTGAGTTTGCTGGCCAGTCAAGTACACCAACACCATGGTCATTTAACCAACTTTTGGTGCTTTTGGCAATGTGGGCGGGTGACAAATCCTGCTGGAAAATGAAATCAGCATCTTTAAAAAGCTGGTCAGCAGAAGGAAGCAAGACGTGCTTCAAAATTTCTTGGTAAATGGTGCAGTGACGTTGGTTTTCAAAAAACACAATGGACCAACACCAGCAGATGACATTGCACCCCAAATCATCACAGACCGTGGAAACTTAACACTGGACTTCAAGCAACTTGGGCTATGAGCTTCTCCACCCTTCCTTCAGACTCTAGGACCTTGGTTTCCAAATGAAATACATAACTTGATCTCATCTGAAAAGAGGACTTTGGACCACTGGGCAATAGTCCAGCTCTTCTTCTACTTAGCCCAGGTAAGATGCCTCTGACGAAAACTGTAGCCAAATTCCTTGAGTCTATGTGTGGTGGCTTTTGATGCCTTGACCCCAGTCTCAGTTCATTCCTTGTGAAGTTCACCCAAATTCTTGAATTTATTTTGCTTGACAATCCTCATAAGGCTGCGGTTCTCTCGGTTGGTTGTGCATCTTTTTCTTCCACACTTTTTCCTTCCACTCAACTTTCTGTTAACATTCTTGGATACAGCACTCTGTGAACAGCCAGCTTCTTTGGCAATGAATGTTTGTGGCTCACCCTCCTTGTGAAGGGTGTCAATGATTTTCTTTTGGACAACTGTCAGATCAGTAGTCTTGCCCATGATTGTGTAGCCTAGTGAACCAAACTGAGAGACCATTTTGAAGGCTCAGGAAACCTTTGCAGGTGTTTTGAGGTAATTAGCTGATTGCCATGTCACCATATTCTAATTTATTGAGATAGTGAATTGGTAGGTTTTTGTTAAATGTGAGCCAAAATCATCACAATTAAAAGAACCAAAGACTTAAACTACTTCAGTCTGTGTGTATTGAATTTATTTAATACACGAGTTTCACAATTTGAGTTGAATTACTGAAATAAATGAACTTTTCCATGACATTCTAATGTATTGAGATGCACCTGTATGTGTTGTGGTTTGTGGATGTTGGTGCATATATACACTATATGCATGTCAATGACATTGATTAAATACGATCTTTATAATAAATAAGCTTTGAATATGAATGTTTTGTTTTTGGCAAAATACATATTTTCAATTGATATTACATTAAAACATAACACAAGTTTCGAACCAAACCATAAATATAATTGAAGAAAACATAAACTTGACTATAACTAATTTGTTCAAAGTATCTTTTTTTTTACTGTAATATTTACACTAGGGGCTGGATAACTATTTATTTTTTATCCAAGTCTGCTCTTAATTTGGCTGTACTATTTGCTCTTAAGGTAGAATAACCCATGATAAAACAAAACAAACCAAATTTATAAAAAAGGAGGGGCTGGGCAGAATAGGACATGACTGCAAACACTGTGCCAGAAGAATCTGGTGGTAACAACCAGAAAACAGTGGTCACCTACAGATCCCACCAAAAACGAACAAGCACAGTACAGAGTACGCGTTGGCAATAAAATGGGAAGAAAATCACATCTGGCAAGTGAGGCAAATAAACTAGTGACAGAGCAAAAGAGAGAGTGGGGTGAGAGGAGCACATGGCCAACAGACACAAACTGAGGCCAAGTGGGGTTTGTTTCTGGAGCGTACAGTAGGTGCCAGGATCCCACACCAGGATTATAAACAGAAATTACATGCTCCTGACATTATACTCCAGAAACATAACCCACAACAACCAAAAACAGGAAGAGTTACACTAGATCCCAACACTAACAGTAGAATAAAAAGAGTGTTGGGATCCCGACAAGCAGTGTTTTTATCTTGTTGTGTCTTATTTTAATGTCATACAGTAGCTGTTAATGGTAATGACTACATTTACATTAGAGTATGATAATTAAGCATGTTTAATTTTCTAAACATTTACCCTCTAAATCCAAATCAGTTATCAGTTAAGTTACTTATCAAGACCTTTCAAAATAAATAAATAAATACAAACTGAGGGGATGTAAATTCAGGTTAAAGATTTCCAAAGAAAATGCTCTCATCTTTATTAAACAGATCATCACAAATCTATATTATTGCAGATGTATTACATCTGTGCGAATTGATTTTTAAGTTTAATGTGTGTGCTTATACTCACTGGTTCACCCTGGTACCATGCAGGGTTGAATTTCTCATCAACTTTCAAACTGAAAGAGGCATTGCGAGTGACATCATACATCTTATTGTCCACAATTCCATGCGATTCTGGATACAGACCCTGCACATGAAAAACATTTCATGAAAGCATTATTTCACTGATTAGAAAACAGGAGCAAAACAAATAATTAACTTGTACTGTCTGTAAAGCAACCATTGGAAATAACAGTAGTTGACTATTTTTTTTAATTGCAAAAAGGGGTGGCATAACTAACAACTACTGAGGTTCAAATAATAAACTGGAAGGCTACTATAAAACCAAAATTAACACTTAACAAAACTGATAGTCTTATCTTCACTGTTGTAAACAGTAAGTAATTCAAATCAAACACATAATACTGTCTACTTAAGAAACAAAAACGATAACTTCCATTACATTTTGACATGTATGTAGTTCTCCAAGAGCAACTGGGGCTTAATTTCTACCTGTCACTTACTGTCACTATGGTGTAATGATTTGGGAAGGTCTTGGTGGGATAAGCAGGTCGCATATATGGTGTGGAGGTCCCACATTTCCCTGAAGAAACAAGGGACAATTGTTTAATTTAAACAATTAAATTAACAATACGTTTTTATTTTGTTTACATTCATTTATACCAGTGATTCATAACCAGAAGGCCAAGGCCCACCTCAGAAATGTTCCAAAGGGGATTCAAGAAGACTCAATTATTATTTTTTGAGAAAGCCTAATTAAAAAAAAACTTGACTTCTAGACCTGGAAAAGACATGCAAGTGAATAAGACCTTAAAATGTCATGGGGATTTTTATAGTTATGTATAGCTTAATAGTGGTAATAGTTACATTGTCTAGTTATGTCAAACTCTACAACATTTTATCAGGTACATTTTTTGAGTAAACAATATTTTTTACAAGTACTTATCCTTAATCTTTATCCTGTAAATCATTTTTTTTTAGGTAAAAGAGAACATTTCCTGAAGGACATTCAGCTCTTAAAATTTATGGAATTCTAAAACATAATTATTTTAATCTTAATCATAATTATTTATGAATTATTATTACTTGTTTTATGGATGCTACTAGATTTGGTCATTAAAAAAGTCTACACAGGGGGATATTGGAATATTGTTGTGGACAATGGTGGGCCTTGGAATGAAAAAGAGTTAAGAACCACTGATTTAGACCAACTACAGTACAGATAGTATTATACTTCATCCTACTTCACTTTATGAAGAGATGTTTCAGTTGGTTCTAATACACCAATTCTCTTATAAGATGAATTTAACTCATTAATTTATCAGACTGGCAAATGGTAAGACATTTTAAACAAAAGTCTATTAAAAGCGTTCATTAGATGCCCCTAACAGATGTGACAGACATTATTGTACAGCCAGGGTCAGACTCTGAGTGAACGTGACATACTGAGTTTGTTGATGACAGGAAGCAGGCTGCTGTAGGCCTCCATATATCCTGCCCTGAATCCATCCAGAGAAACCAGAAGCAGCGGCGGTTTAGAAAATCTACAGAAAAAAGATGACAGTTTTTAGAAATGCTTGTCATGCCACGGAATAAAGTAGCTTCCTTTTTTAGTTGGGTAAAAATAGCAATAGGAAACTTGAGCAGGGTTTCACCCAGAGAACAGCAGATGTTGATGTATGTCTACAGGCAAAGCCCAAAGCAATCAGTCACACCCAATAATTTGTCTTAATGTAGATATCTGACTCTATAATGACAACACTGTAAAGTAAATTAGCATTTTTTTCTGATGAGATGCAATCAATGGCAGTAAAATGGTTTTCAAGTTAGAGCACCATGCTTGTTAAGCTGTCTATTTGTGTTTACGCCAGCGACTACTATTATGGCCAAAGCTGAATGTACTTCAGAGTGTGTTTATTATAGCTAATGGAAAAACAACACTGACCACAGTCCATTTACCCAGAGTCAGACATAAACACACAGGCCTAAACATCTCTCTGTGCATCTAAATAGATGCATTTATGTACAGTGCCATTTAAAAGTCTAAGTCTACATGTGATTTAAAAGCTCTTTTAAACCCGGAAAGATACTAGAAGTTTTAGGATGCTGAAAATGTACAACAAAGAAATGTTATTATATGAAGTGAACACTATTTCTAGGCCACTATTAGTAAATTGGTAATACTGACCAGGTGTTTCCCAAAAATAACTATATGGTCGCAAGTTCCGTTGTTACCAAAGAGTTTTGGGAAACGCACCCTGGTGAACCTTTGTGCAAAGTCTCCTTCCAATGAACAGCAAGATCCTCTTTGGATCATTCTCATATCATGCTGGATAACATGACCATTAGCTTTATGAATTTATTCAAGACCATTAGACATAACAGAAGTCTGTCAGAAACCAGTTTCCCTCATAAAAATATTGTTAAGTCTATGGCTAACTTGTGCAGTATGGGACTTCGGGACTCAAACATTGGGATCGTTTTCAAAGGAAACAAATAGTTTTATCCCAAAAGTTGGTTACAATATACTGTCAACACACACACACACAGTGTCTATAAAGCTTCATTAACTATAGATGGAGATGCTAATTTCGAAGCTTTGAGTTAATGATATTAACCTGATTGAGATCTTGATACAGAGCCATCTCATTTATAAACATAAGTATGTTACCCAGCAGGACATTGAGGAGTCCTGATGTCCTCTGATCCTCTTCCAGCCAAGGTTTTTCACCTGTGAATAAAAGACGGAAGAGAAAGGAAGTATTAATAGTAACTTGAAACTCTGGCCAGGTGTTTTGTTCTTTTAGTGTTCAATTTTCTAAAGTTTTTGAGTTAGCAGTGAGAAAGAGAAATTAAAGGGTGATAAGGAACAGCTCAGTTTTCAAATGCAGGAGAGGGTGATTAATGTTGACCTTGACAAGACAATAACACCACACGTTCATTCAAACGTAATCAATCTGGAATTAAGGCAAAGTACTGGAAAAATACTGGAACTATATCACAGTTCCCTTTGTGGGAACTTCGAACTGATCCTCTAGGGGTTGCTATGGGGAATGCCGTCAGCATGACCCGTGTCTGAAAACATACATACAAAAACAACACTTGTTGGCGGCGACAGCCTATGCCGTCAGTACCGGCGACCACAGTATAAAAGGGCTCTGGGAGAATACATCATCCTCTTCTTCATCTTCCATGACTGTTTTGTTAGAAGCGTGCATTCTACGGGTTAGAAACGAAGAACGAAGGCGTTTAAGAGATGTGTGTCCTCGTTATTGACACCTGATGACACACATGATCTTTGTGTCTTTTGTTTGGGCGAGGCTTGACTTGCCGTGGAAGTGGGCCAAGATGGTGGCGCCACAGGGTTGTCTCAATGAGAGTTATCTTTCTGGCCATAACCTACTGGTTTACAGGTTTTCTACCTGATCTCCATGCGGAGGTTGAGAAGGAGTGGAAAAAGCCATTTTCCTCTTGCATTCATAGGTTTCAGCATACTAGTTGTGCTAACATTGAGGGGATGCATGAAAATGCCTATGAGGGGATGCCCCCTGTAGAAGAGAAGCTAGAATCTGCCCTCATCTTCCCCTCTCTAAATCCCCTGCAACTACCGTTAACTCAACCTGACCGAGGTTAGGTGGGAACCTCCTGCGCTTGACATCGCATTCTCTATGCTGGACTTATGATGTTTTGGTTAAGTTCTATGTTTCATAGAATCTACCTTACCGACAGTCTGGAGCCGACTCTTTGGACTTCGCCTTCGGGACTGATCTCATGTGCAGGAACCATGGATGGATGAGTACGATCCATTTCTAATCGGTTCGCTGGATACATTGGTTTTTATACTGCTGCCATTCTTTGCAGTATTTCTGGGACCTGTCGTTTTGTGTGTTTTTCAACCTCTTACTATCAACTCAGTGCATTGATTACCTCATTACCCAGGCTAGGATGAGAGCCCTGTTCCCAGCCTCATACCCCTGGATTATGTGGCCAAGTAGTAGGTTTCTGTGGGAGCCTACTTGGTCATCAGGTCCACAGCACTGCAATACCAGGACCTGCGGGTCTTTGTACTATCAGTTTCTATGACTGGGACGCCTGCCACTGTAGGTTACCCGCTCAATCATCAATCATTCTCTGAGTGAAGCTCCTCTCACTGAGATACTGAGCGGCTTTACTCTTTTAAAAGCAGTTGTATCATACTGCTCTTATGGTGAATCAGTGTATCACCCCTCTATTGATTGGGTTTGAGTACACTCTTTCCCTGAGGCATGAGTGAGAGATGTTTTTTCTGGGGAGGGGGGGCGGGGAGGTGGGTTCGGCTGCTCGCTATGCAGCCATATTGAGTTGTTAGACTCATCTCTAACCAAAATGTCTGACCCCGCCCCCTTTGGGCTGGATCCCATAGTGATCGAGCTAGCATTGCTCCCCTCACCATAGAGGGTCACCTATGAGTATGCTGCTACCTTCCGAGCGTTTGAGTTGAGTTCTCCGCTCGACTTCGACTTCAGGTTGCTAGGCCTCTCTCTGCCTCCCTTTTAATTTGCTGGCTTTGCGGCTGCCTAGAATGGTTTCAAATCTATGTTATGGTAAGTGCGCACGCGAAGTCTCTGTGCACTTTCTCAAAGCCATGTTGTGGTAAGATCGCACATCAAGTGTTTTTGCTACACGCTGCGGCTTCGTGCCCTTTCTTTGGGTTGGTTAAGTCCCGGTTCGCCTTGGGCCCCACTCTACTGTTTCTATCTGAAGTACATTCACTTCTACCTATTTCTCCCAAAAATGTCTGGGATTGAACAGTGGGTTATTACCAAGGGCCTGTTGAGACAGTTCACTCAGCGAGCTCGTGCAGAGCTTACAAGAAATTACAAGTTAACAATCTGTTATGTGGAATTTTAAATCCCTGTTGTGTTTAACTCACATCATATGTGAACAATTTGTGTTTTCAGAAGATTCAAAGAGCAGATGCAGTGCTTTTAACTACAGCCAAATCTTTTTTTTTTCTTTTGCTCTCACACAAGTATCCTGCTTAGAAAATGTGTAAATCAGAACTAGTTGTCACACATGAAGCTGTCACAAGAACTGTGTTTGATTAACCAAAGATTTTAAGTAAAGAGTCCAATTTTACAAATGCTTATTTTCTATAGTAGCATTTTTAAGTTGGCTTACATTTATATTTATGCATTTAGCAGACACTTTTATCCAAAACGACTTACAGTGCATTCAGGCTATACATTTCAGGTGATACATTTGTTTATGTAATGTAATGTTATAGAATGAATTTAAAGTAAACACTTAAATACAAATTGTTTTGTTGTTGTTATTTTTGACCCACTTGAGTAGAACTTAAAGGCATAGCTCAAAAATGAAAATTCAGTCATCATTTACTCATCCTCAAGTTGTTCCAAACCTGTATGATTTTTATTTTATTTTTATTCTGATGAACACAAAAGAAGATGTTTTGAAGAATACTAGTAACCAAACAGCTTTTGATAGCCATTGACTTCTATAGATGACAGAATTTTCATTTTGGGGAGAACTATAAATACATCTTTATATGTAATTTCATAATGACTTTTAATGTCTTTGAAATATGGTTATTTAATGGCAGGTTCCCAGTTTGACAACTTACAATATACAGTATGATGTATATTGTGACAATATAAATGCATTACATAAACTGTATCTTTTTTACAGCACAATAAATCAAAAAATTGCAATACTTTTTGTGCAAGACTTTAAAATCCAATACAGAATCTGAATCGCCAAAATCGGAGTGTCCATTTACACTAAGTGCAAATAGCCCACCTTGTTGGCAAAGGCTATTTACACTAACTCCACCAATGTGTGATTGGCCAAGTCAACACTACAAAAGACAGCATTTATTGTCAGTTCCAGTGGTGTAGAGGATACAGTGCCTGTTCTACTCTTTTGACACAATCAATCCGGGTTCGAATCCCTTCTGGCTAACTTTTTCTCCCTTTTAAAATATCATATCATATCATATCTTATCTTATCGGAAAGGCATTTATTTTGGTAGGTGTAGGGAATGCTTATTGTCCCAATAAGGCAGCATACATTTCATAAATAAACTATAATTTACACTCAATACGTAATTACTGCTTACTGTTTTAATGTACTAAAATACTGAGGTGCAGCTATTTTGTCAATACGTATTATAAATATCCTGCCATTTTAACATAGTGTAAATAGAATCTATAGCTATTTACACTCAATGTAAATAGAACGTATTGTTATTTGCACTTAGTATAAATAGAATATATCATTAAGAAAATATGCCATTTTCACTTAGTGTAAATAGCTTCTGTCACTATTTACACTTATATAGCCGCTGACTTCAAAAATAAATCTATTTATTGGAGTAAACATTTGATGACTTGTAAAATACAATAATGATACTATATAACTATTTGGACATTATTCTGTCCGAACACACCCAAAAAGTGACCTGAAATAATCAGAAAAATATTTGTGAAAATTAAAAAGGAAAACAACCAGCTATGAAAACACCATGCTCTCTGTCCTGCTGAGGAGATGAAATACAGGCCCAAATAACTTCAATGACAAATCCTTCAGACCCATCACAACTTCACACAGATGCAGTTTAAGTTTTATTTTTCTATTTTATTTTAGTTCAAGTTTATTTTAAGTAACAGTTTTCAGTTTTAGTTAACTGTAATACCATTGATATAGATTCTGCATTTTAGTTGTAATATTTTTATATTATATTATTATTTAGTTCTAACTATTATTAAATATATTATTACCATTAATGTTCATAAAATCATAAAAATATTGGTTGTTATGCTTTTGTAACAAAACATTACATATAACAGCTTTCTTTTGTCTAAAACTTCAAACAATTATTTGAAAATCTTTCAACTTTTTCTGTCCATACAATGCAAGTCAGTATGACTGATCTGAGGAAGATTTAAAAATATATTCCACAGACAAAAGACAATCATATAAGTTTGGAAAATATGAGAATAATAAAATGATAATTGAATTGTCAAAGAAACCACCATTTAAACACAAACACTGAGGTCTAGCATCTGCTGGCAAGATAAAGATTAAGTACATGTGTGTTTTCAATCAGTAGAAGCCCTGACACATATCGACATTCTAGGACAAAGATGTTAGATAAAGCAACAAAACACATTCTAAATGTAGGTTTGTGGGTTGTGTGTGTGTGTATGAGACAAACAGCCACAGCTGTATTTCCAGTGGTTAAGTTCTAAAATATTATACAGCTGAAAAAACGAGACAGGTGGAGGGCGTGAGACAGGAAAAGAGTCTGTCTCAGCAGACCCAAAGTTAATGATCCTTTACATTCAATTCACCAAAGCAATACCCACCCATTCCACACAGGGCAGGTGCCACAGGGAAGAACAGTTCGACTACTGTTTTTAAAATTGAGCTGATTCAAAACATCATGGAAAAAAACCTACAGTTAGGGAATTTTAACCCAAACTAGGAGAAACCCACAGAGTTCTAACACTTCACTGAGAGTATTTCAACAGGTGGGTGTTGATGGTTTAAACAGACGTTCTTCTTTCCAATGTGTGCAGGCCTATTTTGGGCTGTTACACCCCTGAATAAATGGTCAGTTTCTGTAAACATACTATGAATATAACATTTTCCTTTTCTGTTTCTATGTAAGACACATTCACTTACACTGGCTGGTTTGCCAGGCTACCAAAACATAAAACAGTGTGATATTACCATTACCCAAAGGAGAGTTCACCCCTAGTATTAAGGGATAGTTCACCCAAAAATCTAAATTCTGTCATTAATTACCCTGAATACCCTCATGTCGTTCCAAACCTGTAAGACCTTTGTTCAACTTTGGGGGGAGAAAATACGTTATTTTTAATGATATGAGAGCTTTCTGACCCTGCATAGATAATAACGCAACTGACATGTTCAAGGCCCAGAAAGGCAGTAAGGACATTATTAAAATAGTACCACACACATGAACTGAAGACTGAAACAGAAGAGAAGAAAATGGTAAATAAAGTTGTTATTTTTGTTTTCTTTGCGCACAAAAAGTATTCTCATAGCTTCATAAAATTACAAATAAACCACTGATGTCACATGGACTATCTTAATGACGTTCTTACTAACTTTCTGAGCCTTGAGCGTGTCAGTTGCGTTCCTGTCTATTAAGGGTCAGAAAGCTTTCAGATTTCATCAGAAATATCTTAAAGGGGTCATATGATGTTGCTAAAAAGAACATTATTTTGTGTATTTGGTATAATGCAATGTGTTTATGTGGTTTAAAGTTAAAAAAAACACATTATTTTCCACATGCTGTACATTATTGTTGCTCCTCTATGCTCCGCCTTTCTGAAACGCAACGATTTTTACAAAGCTCATTGTTCTGAGAAGCGAGGCATGCTCTGATTGCCCAGCTATCCAGTGCGTTGTGATTGCAAAGTTGGAATCGCCCCACTTTTTAGAAACAGCCTTTGTGCATAGCTGGCAGTCTACTCCCAGGTTCAGGAAATAGTCCTCCGTAAAATGCACTGCACACTCTATTATTTGCATTGAACTGTTCTGGAACAGTTTTGTAAATACAAATTAACCACTGATTTCTAGTTGTGTCCTCTTTTGGAAGACCAAACAAAGTCATTTAGCTTTCACAACGAAGCGTCTCCAGGACATGGCGCCGGCGCAGCAACAACATTACAGAGAGAATACAAATCATGCCCTCTATTTTTTTGCGTATACATTTCGGTGGTGTTTTGCAAATCTTCCCACACCGTGAGGTAGACATGTGAGCCGTTTTTGGTGGGCGTGGTCGAGGCTTAACTTAATATCTATTTAGTTCTGAGACTTTAGTCTTTGCAACTTCAGGCATCTTATCTATGCACAAACAGCTTGTAACACTCCAAAGAAAGGAAAACTTGAAATCGCATCATATGACTCCTTTAATTTGTGTTCTGAAGAGATGAATGAAGGTCTTACGGGTTTGGAAAGACATGATTTGTAAGTTTCATTCTTTGTGGAACATAAAAGTGGAAGTTTAGCAGAATGACTAAGTGTAGATGGGGTTGCCAAGCTCCAAAAATGACACAAAAACTCACAAAAGTAACTTATTGACAGAGCTGGGTAGTAATTGATTACATGTAATCTGGATTACGTAATAAGATTCCAAAAAGTAAGTACTTGTAATTAGAGTAAGTTACATTTTAAAATACTCATAATCAGACTACAGTTACTCTTTAATGGACTACATGATTACAAATTATTCACGCAATAGCAATAAATTATTCATAATTCATTGATTCTCCCTAATTTCTCTTTTTCATCTTTTACATTTTCCTTTCTAAAATAGCCTGCCAATTATATACATATTCTATTTGCATATATAGTCCAGTTTTGTGGACATTCACACAAAGATAAGTCGTCAGGTGGCGAAAGAATTTGACCACTGAATTTACAAAAATAATTTCAAGTTTAAGAAGGGTTTCAACATTGCATCAACTACTGATGAACATTCATTTTTATTTGAATTATTACTCTGTAGGTTTTTTAACCATGTATTATTAATTATGACTAATTGTTATATGTAATGCAGGCATTCCAAAACTTTTTTTCATCTAAACTTATTCACCAAATATATTTGCATTAAGTACCCCTGAGATTTTAAATAGATATTTCAAATTTCAATAATTAAGTATCACATTTGCATGTTCACGGTTTCTTTGATGTTGATTAATGATCATGGCATGCAGGTAAATAAACATATTTAATTTATTTTTGTAAATGTTTTATTTAAAATGATGACTATAGAAAATACAAAGACGTTCACTGCTATACTTATGAATGGGAGAAACTGCAGCGTGCAATATGGAGGAATAGTCCCATCTTCTAAATGAAAGAGCCAAATTTCCCCAAGAAACCTGACTAGACAAGTCAATACACATGCGCTGTATAAGGACGTTATTACTCTGCATGTGCATTGGCTGGTTTAGCCTGAAAAATATGCTTTTTAAGAGCTATTTGGGCATAAGAAACAACATTTATGGGGTAATTAATTTCAGATTTTTGTTGTTGAGTTGACATATCTAATTTAATTGTGAGTTCAGCGATCAGTTTTTGAGATTTCAGGATTGCCCCGTTCATTAAGATAGGTCTTGTACGAGCTTAGAACAAGTTGTATTACTCTTTGCATTTTTACATCATTAAGGTACAAGATAATGCTTTTTAAATCAATGTGATAAACAAGATAAATCAAAAGTAATCCAAAAGTAATCTGATTATATTACCTAAAATGTGTTATGTAGCGGATTACGTTACTGACTACAATTTTTGTCATGTAATCTGTAATCAGTAACGAATTACAATTTGTAAGTAATCTACCCAGCTCTGCTTAATGACTATATTTAAAGTCTTCTGAATCCAAGTGATAGTTGTGTGTGAGAAATAGACTACCATTTCACATAGTCGCTATTCACTTTCATATTTTTGAAGCATCAAATAAAGACAAATAATATTGTGGATTTTGAAAGACATGAGCATGAATACATGACTTTTTCTTATTTTTCTGCTTTATCAGCATTCAGAAACACATTGACGTCAATAGTGATGTACTATTTGCAGTTATGAAACTAGACACTTCACATTGAATCTGAACAGAAATGGTCACACTTACTTGGTTCCACACACACTTCCTCGTAGTCCAGACAGCAGGTGCTATCGTTCACACACGCTGCGTCACAGTGGCACACCGCTTTAGAGTCACGACTTTTGGACAAGCAGCGATTTCTACAGCTATTAGTAACTACAAAACACAAAGTAAAGAGCATGTAAACAGATTTACATGTGGATATAATGACACAGGGCTTAATTCCCATGCAAGCTCATATGTATATGTAATATATGTACTATTACATGAGAAAGATTGCATACGGTGAAGTTTAAAAACATAGAAAAGAAAAGTATAAAACTGAGATACCATTATCACTGCAGCGGAGTTTGTGTATAAATATGACTGTGAGAATTAAAGCCAGCAAACCAAGCAGAAGGACCTATAGAGAGAGAAAAATAAACAAGAGAGCAAAAACTGCAGTTACAAGATTCAGTAAAGAATATATAATTTGCATTAATATAATTTGCTTGGACTTTAGGAAATACTGTAATATTAAAAGTTTATTTGACATAAATGTTGCTTAGCCATTCAGCCTTGTCGGTCTATACTGGCATTTCACAACTAATAACAAGGTCAAAAGTTCAGCTCCTGTGGACATATACTGTACACTACAGTTCAATAGTTCGAAATCTCTTAAGCTCACCAAGACTGGGTTCATTTGACCAAAAATACAATTAAAATTATGAAATATTATTGCAATTTAATACAACCTTTTTCTATTTAAATATATTTTAAAATGTAATTTATTCCTGTAATGGAAAAGCTGAATTTCCATCAGTACTCCAGTCTTCATTGTCACATGATCCTTCAGAAATCATTCTAATACACTGATTTGCTGCTCAAGAAATATTTATTATTAATAATGTTGCAAACAGTTGTGCTGCGGGTGTTTTCTTTTTTGCATTCTGAAAACAGCGCTCCTCCTAGATGATTCTTCTAAATAATGATTAACATAAATGCAATAACAAGCCATCAGCCTGCTGGTGACTGCAGCTATTAGTTTAAAGTGATAGTTCACCCAAAATTAAAAGTTCTGTCATCAATTACTCACCCTCAAGCTGTTGATCACAAATGCAAGCCTAAATATTTTGAAGAATGTGGGTAACCAAACTGTTTCTGTTCCTCATTTACTTTTTTGTATTCAGCAGAAGAAAGAAACTCACAAATGTTCCCAAAGAACTTGAGGGAGAGTAGAGAACTATTCCTTTAAACGGGTGAAGGAGGCATTTGAGCAATAACATTGTTTAGAAAAATATTAAACACACTAGCCACAAATTTGCATTTGTTTATGAAATATCAAAACAATAGATTAGTGTTCTCAACTAGCGCATTTCAAAGAGACATTGTAACGCTACATGACACAATGAGATCCTGTATGCTGGCTTCTGGAAGTAATGAAGCTCCAGTGCAGCCAGTTGCTACTTGTTTTCACAGCTTTGCTTTCTGGCGTTCTCAGGCTTTACAAACAGCGCAGTAGTGTTTTATTAAAAAACACGGTTCCAGCATTGTTTGATAAATTAATTTAAACGATTTTTCCAATTGTTTATGATTAATACAACTGACATGACCATTACAAATTAATTTCCATGTTTTTTCCTGGTCTGCATATCACATTTGTTTCCAGGTTTTCATTGGTCGTGGGAATCCTAATGATTAGTGATGCAATTAATGTGAGTTAAATCTCAGCTAAAACAGCCTACTTCTAACAGCAGAAATGGTCAAATAGAACAAAAACAAAGAAGAAAGAAACAGGGGAAAATAGGCACAAAACTTTACATATGTAACCTTAAGTCCCTGGGGTATATTTGTAGCAATAGCCAACAATACATTATATGATTCAATCAAAATTATAGATTTTTTGATGATGGCCAAAAATCATTAAGATATTAAGTAAAGATCATGTTCCATTAAGATATTTAGTAAATGTCCTACCATAAACATATCAAAACTTAATTATTAGTAATATGCATTGCTAAGGACTTGAACAACTTTAAATGTGATTTTCTCAATATGTAGATTTTTTTTTTGCACCTTCAGATTACAGATTTTCAAATAGTTGCATCTATTGTCTAGTTGTAGCCAAATATTGTCATATCCTAACAAACCATGGAAAGCTTATTTATTCAGCGCTTCGGTTATGTATGTATCTCTATTTAAAAAGAATTGACCCTTATGGCTGGTTTTGTGGCCCAGGGTCACATATATATCTCCTGAAAGAAAACATACATTTTAGAAAACTTTTTTCTTTCTTCTTGTTTTGATGAAGTGCCATTAAGCCTCAATATCTAACTTAATAATCCATGTGTACAGTATTCGCTGGCTATACACTATACTATGCTGCACTGATCTATATGGAAATATACTGTATGTCAACTTACTTGAAATAAATAAATAAAAGTAACAAAACAAATAATTTATCCTTACACAAACTATTAAGATTAGGTTAAACGAGTTGCACTCCAGAAGCATACTGTTATTTCCCATATAGTGTCCCGTGAGTCTTCGCTTACCGCACAGAGGATTTTCAAGTATCTTGACTTTGTTTTGGTGGCGCTTTGTGTCCGTTTGGACCGCTGTCCTGTCCCCAGTAGGTTGGCGGCGTGTTCGCTCATGTGTTCATCCTGCTTGGCTAAATCCATTATTGGTCGCTTGCTCAGTGTGTGTTGCGCAGGTTTGTTTTGCAGGGACTCATTTCAAACTTTGTTCCCTAGTGACTCTGTAGTTCGTGCAGTAAAGGACCGCCCAGCTGCAGTCTACTAGTCAACCAAAGGTAACATGAGCGGCAGCACATGCCCTGCTTCTGTGTAATTATATTTCAACCCGAGAAAGGCCAGTCGACTGGGGGCGAAGACCACACCGGTTGCACTTAAATTACCTTTGCTATCTGTCGATATATGATGTATATCATACATGTCCGTGTTTGGATGACGTCTTTCACTGATTTATAAAAGCTCTTCTCTTATTTCACTGACGTTTACAACAGTGTGGGTAGTATGTCAGGAAAAAAAGTGCAAAAATTGTACAACAGCTTATCACTGGGGCAGTAACCTCAAAGAGACATCTTTGTACCTTCTTTAGGCTACCTCTAAAGGGCGCGTACGTGGTAGCAATGTATACTTATAGTACTATTTTAAGGGTTAAAAATGTACAAAGGTGTCCCTTTGTGGGTACTGCCCCAGTGACAAGCTGTTGTGTCCCTAAAGGTAAAATGTTTAACATTTTTTCTTTACTGACAGTCTATGTAGAGGAGCACATGTGGTAATAGGCCAACCCTGTTTTGAACTGATTTGGGGAGGAAAACTTTGGTTTGGATATGTCAAATAGCCTAAACAATGCAAGTTGAAGTACACGTTAGTGTGGAAGATTCACTCTAAAGTGAATGCTAATACTGGCTTGGAAATGTGTTTGAATGTGGCAAATTCAAATGTGGCAAATCAACTGCAGAAATATGCAGCCACTGTGTAACATGCAAAATATGCTGCTACATCAAAGTTCAAGCCTTTATTTATTATTGAATGCATTCTGTCAGATTCTACATTAATTGGTGTATTACGTAATGATGGCCTCAATATGAAGAAAAGAGGCTTGTATCTGCTTTATTGCAAGTTATTAATGTATTGCACAATTACGCCCTCTCATGGTCACTCGACGCATGTACACTTCATCATGAATCTGATATTCTGCAATTATATGAGCACGATATGAAGGTAAGAAAGAGTGGAAGAGTGGCCATTCAGCCATCAGATCAACATCACAACCTGCATTTAACTTTCTGTTATTATTATATATGGCATCACTAGCCTATAAGATAGGCTACACTATAAGACATGGCATAGTTAGGTACTTCATTTTTTAATGTTTTATTGGACAGATCATAAGCTAAGTGAGACATGCTATGAGAAATACTACAAAACAGTCTTTAGAACAATTTTGTTCTATAAAAATCACAATAATTAAGTCTGCAGAAATGTGTATCTCATCAACTTAAGGTGGATAAACTAAGGCTGTATTGTTTTCTTTAACATAGTGACAGGTGTGTTACTGGTGAGCGGTAGACTAACTGCTTTAACCAGCTCAATTATGGTCTACCAGCTTGATTTCAGCCTCACAGCCTTCCAGCGAATCCATTATCTAGATCAGCTTGGACCAACTCATGACCAGCAAGCTGTAACTAGAAACCTGTAAAACCACTTTCCATCTTGCGCTATAAAACAACTACAATCTGGATATCACTAAATATCTTGATAGGATAGATCCAGAATCTGTCAACTTTTTCTCATGTTCAACATAAACAGATATTTTGAAGAATGTTGGTAAAGAAACAGTTGACGGCAAGTGGGGACCAGAAAACTGTGTGATTATCCACATTCTTCAAAAATGTCTTGACTATTTAAATTTCTGATGAACTGTCCCTTTAAGGGCGTCAAAACGATTTATCACAATTAATCAATAAAAAATGATGTTTACATAAAATATTTGTGTGTACTATGTATATTTATTATGTATACACAAATGCACACTTTTATGTAAAAAAATATGTGTATGCGCATACACATGTATAATTTATATTATATATAAATATAATAGACATGTATGTATGTGTATTAATATATACATAATAAAAAAACTGTACACACACGTTTATGATGTAAACTAGTGCTATCAACCGATTAATCGCGATTAATCGCATTCAAAATAAAGTTTTTGTTTACGTAACATATGTGTGTGTGTGCTGTGTATATTTATTATTATTTTATTATATATAAATACACACACATGCATATATATATTTAAGAGAAATATGGTATATTTATATGCAATATAAATTACATGAATCTAAACATATACATGTAAACATTTTCAAAATACATACTGAATATGTATATTTAGGCTATACACACATATAGTACACACATAACCTATATATTATGTAAACACACTTTTATTTTGGATGCGATTTTAATGTACTTGTCAGTTAGCTGTTGAAGCTTGATCATCTCCACTGTGATGATGTCATGCAAATGTATTTACGTGCCATTGCTGCGTTTGATTAATCTTATTTGCCCCACTTATCCAGATGTTTGCTGAACCCAGTCTATTTAAAACGTTCGAGTCATTGTAGCTCCATCTTCAGAGTCCCCTTTAAAATCTGTCTGTAAATTAACTGTCTGTGTTGTACCAATGGGAGGTTCTGAAGATGAAACACGGCTGAGATGTGTTGACTCAATAGGCACATGTGCACCCGTGGTGCTGAAGGAACAGCTCAGTGAGCCCCGTCGCAATGAAACAGTCCTCAGTCTTCAAAGTTTGCGGCTCGCTTCATTCGCTCTGACCATGAAGAGACAAAACATCAGGACCCTGGTGTTAATCATCTGCACTTTCACTTATTTGCTCGTCGGAGCGGCTGTTTTTGACGCTTTAGAGTCCAGTATGGAGATCACCCAAAAGAAGACCCTGGACGATCGGAAGC
The DNA here is from genome assembly GCA_027564155.1 of Gymnocypris eckloni scoliostomus. Taxonomy (NCBI): domain Eukaryota; kingdom Metazoa; phylum Chordata; class Actinopteri; order Cypriniformes; family Cyprinidae; genus Gymnocypris; species Gymnocypris eckloni. The sequence continues at coordinate 13,825,332 of CM050412.1, read as the reverse complement.
GAGAGCTAATGGACAAATACAACTTGAGCAAAGTGAATTTTGACGAGCTGGAGCGGGTCGTGCTGCAGCTGAAGCCGCACAAGGCTGGAGTCCAGTGGAGGTTCGCTGGTTCCTTTTACTTCGCCATCACGGTCATTACTACCATAGGTATGACACACATTCAAATCTCGTGTCCGCCAACTTGTTTTTCAGAAAACTTTGTAATTACTGTATTCTGTTCAAGTTCCTCACACAAGATTGTCCAAAATTAATCATGATTAATCATAAATTAGTTCCTGATCGACAATATGTTGTACACTAATCTGCGTATGTCAATTTGATTAGAAAAGTGCGCGAATTTTTTACTTTTAATGTAGGCATATAATAATAAAATACATCGCATTTAGGCCTATTTTGTTATTTCTTAACGCTGAATTAATCCAAATGTAATTTAATTTATTTTCCGATGAATAACAGCCTTGTAAATCGTTGTGTGAGTATTTTAATAACACCCTCGTTGAAAACCCAGTGTAAGAAGGTAGCTTTGTTTGGTCTTTAATTTGGTAACTTTAATAACTAATTTGGTCTTTAGCTGGGCCAAACTGCCTGTTAGTTGCTCTAAATTGATCATTGGCTGGTCAGTTAACTGGTCCAGTCAAAACATTAGCTAGTCTAACATGGTCATTTGTTGGTCCATGGTTGACCATTGTGGACAAGCAATAAATCATCTACTGTCTGCTCATACTAGCTTAAGGGGGCTGCAGTGATTTAAGGTTGCTTGTCAAGCAAATGAGCATCTTAAAGACCAGCCAGAACACATCCTCGTATTTTATCCAAAGCACTGTGGCCAGCTCAAACTGGATTGTCTAACAGGGACACAGATAGCTTATGTGTACTTGCACAACCTTCAGGAAAAGTCAGACTTCCTTGAGACATCTGTGGACTTTGGTTAAGCTTGGCAGTGTACTAAATGCGTGACACTGGACGGCTCTTGAAGAATCAGACACTTAGCCGACAGAAACGGGGTTTTAGGAGGTCTTTTAATTCAGCCAAAGACCAACAGACCTTGTTCAGTGACCAGCCTCCATCTGTCCGTTTCTCTCTGCAATAGGATATATGGAGTTGACGACAGCACTGTCCTGCAGTGTGACCTGCTGTACTTCATTTAAAATGACATTAAACATTAATTTATTATTCTTGTGTCATTTTATAGTTACTTATTTATGGCCTCATATTAATTGAGAGATTGCATTACATTCTGTTTTTTTATACTACATGCGTTTTATATTGAACAAAAGAAAAGGTGAAAGGTAAGTATTAGTAAATAAACAGGGACCAGTTAGAGCTCATACAATATATACTTGATTTTATGCATTTATGACACATATTGTTTTGTATTATGCATAATACACACATCATTTTTAACTCTTAAATCATTCTCAACTATACTCAAATATTTTTTTTTTAAATGCAATATGGTCTTTGTCTTTAAATAATAACAATACCCCCTGTATTTAGTGAGTATTTGTAGTATACAAATCTTCAAATTATATTTAAAAATAAAATTACTTGCTAATATAATATTAATTAAATGAAAGGCTACATAAGTGCTTTAACAGAAAGAAAAGAATGTTTCTTAGAACACTTAAGAACACTTTTAAAACGTGCACATTGTAACAACGTCAAATTAACAGATGTATTTGTTTTATATAGTGTTAATGTTTTATTATGCTTTTGGAGTACACTTATTTTGATGTGTTGACAGACATACTAAAGCACATGTAAGGTACATGGTTGCAATTTGTATCTGTTAAAACTGTCCGTCAGCACATTCAGTAATAAACTTGAATCATCAGAGACAATATAAGTAATTATGAAAATTGCATAGATGTACTTAAATCCTATTTAAATGGGTTAAAATAACTTGTAAGTTAAACTAACTGCATTTCACATTTTCATTAAATTGCAATAATCCTAAAATTATGTTTCATAACAAGTACTCTTTTTTTAAGTATGTAAACATATTTTTTCACAAGCGTTGTATAGATTCAGTTTGGATCGACTGTAATGGAGTGTAAATCATATTAAAATCTCAACCCCATTTTAGGATTCACAAAAACTCAGCTTAATTATTTTTTCCATTGTCATTTATGCTGTGTTTCCTCTTATCAGACACATCCATGGCCAGGTCTGTTTCATGTGTCTGCTATAGATCAGGTTACTGTGTACACTTGCCATGAGTAATCTAATCATCAGTTAAGCAACCGGCCTGCCAGCACCTTATTGTCAATGCAGGACACTGTAAACAAGGAACTGTTTACTATCTGTGGTCTGTGGTATCAGCTTAGTTCACTTAGCTAACCTGATCCATTAGTCTAGTGGAAGTTTCTTCTGTAATTATCAGCCCACAGTTCTGTATTACCAAACAGGACCGTAACCAGCATAGATATTGAGGAAGATGTGTTTCCCTGAATATCCAGATGAAGGTTCAATCAATACTATCTCAGAAATTTGGTTGCATCCTTCTTGTCACCAGGCAGGTTTAGTAAGCATGGTGACCAGATCAATGGGAAGATTTTATGGCAAGTGACTCACCCACATACTCTATATAGCTAAAAAGATAATTAGAAAGTTTTTAAAGCTTTTTTAAATGATTCTTCATTTAAATATTATGAAAAAAATGCTCAAAAAACCTTCAGCCATCTTCAGTCGATGAAACAAAATTTACCACATTTAGTAACTAATTAAATTAGAAATGGAGGGAGATTATCATTATTATTGATATTGAACTTTCCAGTAAAGGCTGGTTCAAGATGGTCAGCTATTTAATGTGTTATTCAACAAACAATTATTGTAATTATTGAGGCTAACTTTCATAGGATTTTGTATTATTCTTAGTTTTGTATATATTTTCTTTTGCTACTTCGCTGTCATTAGTATGGGCTGAAAATTAGGGGGCTGAAAATATGCCTGTGGCAACATTTCAGCAAAATTATATTATGTTGCTTCTTGCATGTTTCGTGTCAGTTAATTGTCCAGTGAGTGGCGCTAAAAATGTGTTAAATTTTCTCTAAAAGAGATTAATGTGAATTTGGCTATTTTTATTTTGTTGGTTGTTGTACATGAATGAAATGTCCAGTAAGTGGCGCATTTGGAAATACGACTTACAGTAAACCCTATCTAAACCAAAATGATAGTGTTAGCAAAAGCACATGTGAAATAAAAATGCTTTTGCTCAAGCAAAAATACTTGCCTAAACAAGTCTTTGAGGTCTTTTATCAATATTTCATGTTTTACTGGACTCAAGCTCTCTCAAGTTCGGTGCTGCACCAGGTGAGCCATCGAGCAAGTTTACTAAGCCATACATATAGAGCTGGCTATGTCATGCAAACATCAAAATCAGTATCAGTTTACAAATCTTACACTATAGTAAAAGTGTTTTGAGGTTATAACATAGTATTGTGCAAGGAACCATGTGAAAATAAGTGTTTATTAATTAATAATCTGCCCCTGTAATCATAATTTGTATAAAAGGAAAACTGCCACTAGTGTTGATTTCAGCTGGAAACTGCAGTGAATTGTATGTATAGGCAAGTTGTTTTTGGAAAAATGTTGATAGAGGCATGTTTTTTCAATGAGCCTATTATAAATTGTATTGTATTATTATATATAACACAAATTATTGGTTGTCGTAACAGTTTAGGTGACATATCATAAGCCCATTTTATAGGATTTTGTAAGTGTTACGGAAGGAACAGTGGAAGCATTCGGATCCACCTGCAAAGCTTTATTCAAAGACGTGGTTGTTAAACAGGCAAGGTTCTGACAATGGCAAACAGGTACATCTTAAAAAAAATAGAATATCATGAAAAAGGTCAATATTTTTTGTCCCATATATTATATAGATTCATTACACAGAGTGAAATATTTAAAGCAATTATTTATTGAAATATTGATGATTATGGCTTACAGATAATGAAAACCCAAAATTCAGTGTCTCAGAAAATTAGAATATTACATAAGATCAATATAAAAAGGGATATTTTAAACAGAAATGTCAGGGTTCTGAAAAGTATGTTCATTTCTATTCAATCAATACTTGGTTGGGCCTCCTTTTGCATGAATTATTGCATCAATGCAGTGTAGCATGGATGCAATCAGCCTGTGGCACTGCTCAGGTGTAATGGAAGCCCAGGTTGCTCTGATAGCGGCATTCATGTCATCTGCATTGTTGGGTCTGGTGTCTCATTTTTCTCTTGACAATACCCCATAGATTCTCTATGGGGTTCAGGTCAGGCGAGTTGCTAGCCAATCAAGCACAGTAACACCATGGTCATTGAACCAACTTTTGGTACCTTTGGCAGTGTGGGCAGGTACCAAGTCCTGCTGGAAAATGAAATCAGCATCGCCATAAAGCTTGTCAGCAGAAGGAAGCATGAAGTGCTCTAAAATGTCCTGGTAGATGGATGCGTTGACTGTGGACTTCAGAAACCACAGTGGACCAACACCAGCAGATGACATGGCAGCCCAAATCATCACTGACTGGAAACTTCACACTGGACACAAGCAACATGGATTCTGTGCCTCTCCACTCTTCCTCCAGACTCTGAGACCTTGATTTCCAAATTAAATGCAAAATTTACTTTCATCTGAAAATAAGACTTTGGACCACTGAGCAACAGTCCAGTTCTTTTTCTCCTTAGCCCAGGTAAATGCTTCTGAAGTGGCTTTGTAGCCCTTTTCCTGAAGATGTCTGAGCGTGGTGACTCTTGATGCACTGCATCCAGCTTCAGTTGACTCCTTGTGAAGCACTCCCAAGTGGTTGAATCGGCTTTGCTTGACAGTATTCTCAAGCTTACGGCCATCCCTTTTGCTTGTGCACATTTTCCTAGCCAATTTCTTCCTTCCAGTCAACTTTGCATTTAATATGCTTTGATACAGCACTCCTTGAACAGCCACCCCTTTCAGTAATGACCCTCTGTAGCTTACCATCTTTGTTTGTGGAGGGTGTCAATGATAGTCTTATGGACAATTACCAAGTCAACAGTGTTCCCCAGTATTGTGGTTTCAAAGAACAAGAGATACCCACAATTTATACTGTATGGATGGTCATTTATAGAAATGTAAGTATTCTAATATTTTGAGATACTTGATTTTCATTAGCTGCAAACTCTAATCATCAAAAGGGTTTTTGAAGTGTTTTACTTTGCATGTAATGAATCTAAAATATATTTAAGTTACAAGAAAAAAAAGTCTGAGGCTTAAGTAGGGTGTGTGATGGGAATCAGCTGTGTAATCTGTGCGATCAGCTGTGTGTGTTTCATCAGTGCAGTGGTTGATGGGAACTGTAGTCCGAGGTGAGATGTAACTGTATTGTAGAACAAGAGTACATGTGGTGAGCGGGTGACCTCTGGTGGTGAGTGAATGGAAGTTTATAGACCGCATCCGTGATGAATGCATTAAAACTTATTTCAGTCAATTGGATTGCTTCAACACAACAAGTAGATCCATCTGCATTATTTCATGTTGGGCACCACTGATTTTGAGCAAAAGAGTGCATGTTTTGTAAAGACGTTTCCGATAGGATTTTTGGTGAACCCAAAATCAGCCTAATTATTCAGCGCTTTCATAATGTAACCCACCAACTAGTACATTTTTAAATATGCAGTTGACTAATTTCATTAATTTGCAGAACTCTTTAAAAGTTGTTCAGCACCGATTTTGATGGGATTTTAATTCCAAAACATTAGAATAATGTGCTCTCTAGAATTTATGCTCAGAATGTTGATGTGAAAGATGTGGGATCAATACAGTTCCAGGATCAGGCGACAGTACAGCAGGACACGAGCACCTCTTCTGCCCTCCTCTGCGGGGAAGGAGTGTTTTGAATGGAAAGAATTTGAACTGAAAAAACAAATACCCTCCTGGCCAGCAGAGCCACGGGTCATACATCAGTTGGAATCTGTGGCTTTTTGCACTTTATACATTTCAGGCAACTTTTCACATAGTGAATCTGTTGATCAGCTTGACAACTCTAATGTCCCATCTGATGTTCCAAAAGGGCAATAAAGGTGCTATCAAGGCCTTGTATTTGCAGCATGTGATTCTTTATTTTTTCATGCCACTTTACCCAAAGCATATTTACAGTCTATACCAGCCAGCTGGATAGACCATTTTATGACACCCATGGTGCAAAGATAAAGAAAGTTATACAGGGATTACAGCATGCAATGCACTGCGTATCCTGCCCTAAAACTAACAGAAAAATCTTTATTTTCTGATATTATTTACAAAATCCAGTGTGTCTAGATACAAATGTACACCTAATTTATTTTTACCCAGTCAAATCCATTAATGTTTCATCCAGATTATGCCAGGACGAGAGTGGGGCGGGCCGAGAGCCGTGGGAACGGAGCGAGGCCGGTGGAGTAATTGGTAATGTACGACACCTGCACCACTCACGGTCTCGAGTCCCACGGAGGAGCTTCGAAGGGTTAAATGAGGAGTGACAACAGTGGAAGGAGAGAGAGGACCAGGCCTGGATTTTAGTTTGTGTTTTGTGCGGCATGAGGGCTGCCGTCATTTGTGTTTGTTTATTTTGTTATGTGTTGAATGTTGGCTTTGTCCCTTCTTCCTGATGTTCTGGGTCTTCCACAGACTAAGATGCACTGCACACAGCCAGTTGAACATTGTGAAGTAAATCAAAATATTTACAGCAGCTTAATGCAATAAGCATCATTGATGTACTAATATCTAAACTTTGGGTACTAAAATGTACCTTTAAGGTACTTCTATGCACCCTTTAGGGGTCAATAAGGTACACTCGTGTACCTTTTTAAATGGCACTGCCCTAGTGACAGCTGTGTACTTTTGTTTTCCCTGAGAGTATTATAATTTTCGTGTCAACATTTTTCAGTCAGAATAAAATAAAGCATATAAAAATTATTGCTCAAAGTTAACATAAAAATAAACATTTAAAAAAAATTATTGGAGTATGTTTTTCAATAAAATAAATGTTAGTTTTACTAGAAACGTTAGCGTGTTACCTGCCATTTCTTTGTAATTTTTTGTGGAATGTAGCCATTACTGAGTGAATTTTTTTGTGTGTGTGTGTGTGTGTGTGTGTGTGTGTGTGTAGGACATTTGGAAAAGGACATGAATTGGACAAGTTGGAAGACATGAAGCAAATAAAATTTTAGATAGCTTTTAATATAGAAATATATATATTTTTGAGGAAAATTGTTTAGCATTAACCAAAGATTCATCAAAAAAAAATTGGCCAGAGGGCAACAGTTCAAAGAGAGAGTGAGCTGGATGTGAGGGATCCAGAGTGACTTTCTTAGCCCTTTTTTCACTCTGGGGTGTAAAGCTCTTGGGGGCTGGGCAGAGGGTCACCGATAATCCTCTCAGCAGTCCTGACTGTCCGTTGTAGTCTTTTTTCATGTCTGTTTTGGTAGCTGAACCAAACCAAATAGCTATAGATGAACACAGGACAGACTTGATGATGGCAGAGTAGAACTGTTTCATTATCTCTTGTGGTAGGTTGAACTTCCTTTGCTGGTGGAGGAAATACAGCCCCTGCTAGGCATTTTTTGCAATAGAGTCAATGTTATTGTCCCACTTAAGGTCCTGAGAGATGGTGGTTCCCAGGAATCTGAATGACTCTGCTGAAGAAGAGGATCCAGAAATGGTCTAGTGATGTCCTTCAGGTAGACCAAGACCACTCTCTCAAGTGACTTCATAACCACAGACGTGAGAGCGACTGGTCTGTAGTCGTTAATAAAAGTGATTTTGGGCTATTTGGGGATGGGAATGATAGTGGAGCATTTGAAGCAGTAGGGAACTTTGCACAGCTCCAGAGATCTGTTGAATATCTGTGTAAAGATTGGGGCCAGTTGGTCAGCAGAGACTTTAAATCAGGCAGGTGAAATACCGTCTGGTCCTGAAGCTTTCCTAGATTTAGTTTTCTGAAGATGGTCACGTCCTCTACACAGACTTTAAGCACAGGTAGAATGGTGGGGAAGGGAGGGAGGGGTATGCGGGGGGGGGGGGTGAAGTACAGATCAGAGCGTGTGCTGGTTGTCAGTCTGGCCTTTTCAAATCGACAGTAAAGCACATTGAGCTCCTCAGTCAGTTGTTGATTCTCCACAGACAGTGGGGAGGTGTCTTGTACTTGGTGATGTTCCTCAGACCAGTCCATATTGACTCCGGATTGTTTGCTGAAAGTTATTTCTTAAACTTCTCAGAGTAGTTATTTTTAGCCACTCTGATATCCTTTGTTAGTCTGTTCCTCGCCTGGTTATACAAGATTGTATCCCCACTTCTGTAAGCATCCTCTTTGGCCTGACGAAACTGTTTGAGTTTTGAGGATGCACATATCCTCACAGAAATTGATGTATGAAGTTACAGTCTCTGTGAGCTCGTCCAGATCGGTGGCAGCAGCTTCAAAAACACTTAAATCAGTGAGGTCAAAACAAACTTTTAAATCTTGCTCTGCTTCATTAGTCTGTCTTTTAACAGTTCCTATTACAGGTTTAGCTGATTTGAGTTTCTGTCTGTAGGTCAGTATAAGATGAACCAAACAGTGATCAGAGAGCCCCAATGCTGCTCGTGGTACAGAGTGATATGCATCTTTAATTATTGTGTAACAGTGATCCAATATATTACCGTCTCTGGTGAGACATATAACATGCTGTCTGTATTTTGGCAGTTCACGGGAGAGATTTGCTGGGTACCTTTGCTCCATTTCAGATATTTAAAAGAAATATAATTCAGAAACATTGTCCACCACCTCTCGTTTTCCCCGTTAACTCCGTGATGCGGTCTGCTCTGAACAGCTGGTAGCCCGGCAAATGAAGCGCGTTGGCTTCACTCAGCCAGGTTTCAGTGAAGTACAATACAGCAGAGTTTGAAAAGTCCTTGTTTGTCTCAGTGTCTGTTTTGCCTTATGTCCAGTAGTTCATCTCTGGTAAAACTGATAGTAATAGAATGATTAAACACAGAACAAACAAACAAAAATATTACAAAAACGGGAGTGTTCCATACCACAGCAGCCATGCACAGCGCCATCTTAGAAAAAAACATGTAAATGAAAATAATATGCATCTAAAGCTGTAATTAAATATTGAACGTTTGATTGGTTGACTAAAATTGTCACTTGTGCGTGATACAAAGGGATAAAGCTTCTCCTTCACTCGTTCGTTCCTCTCTGCTGTGTTTGGATTATTACTTCAAGTGCGCAAACACAAAAAAATGTAACAGTGTAATTTATAATTTTACACAGCCGTTTCTCACTATGCTTTCTTGTCTGTTCTTGTGGACTTGTGAAACGTCATTGTCCAAAAACCCGCATAATTTTCTAAATATTACTATTATTGTGCCATGAAAGGTAGTTTTAAGAGTTTTTCAGGTGAGAATGTAGTTGTTTAATACTCAAATATATGGTAAATATATAGCGCCTATTTAAAAATGTGCTATGCCGATTTCGGAGCTCCAGGCGATCACTGGGCACTCTGTGCTTGTGTATCTGCCGAAAGCAGCCTTACGCTTGGCTAGTCCTTCCAACATTTCCCGCTTGCTCTGATGTCTCTGTAGTGATTAAACATGAGATCAAATTAGTTGTGTGTATATTTAACAGACATTCGTGTTCTCATTAATCTATTATTTGTTCCTGGTCATATCGTTTTGACTAAGCACAAAGTTTAATATGTTTTTTTTACTTTACCGTAGTACAGTGCTGTTCCCCTCCGGAAACTCGAGCTGCATTGAAACACAAGGGGAACGCCTTTAGCGATACCATGCTCTGAATCATATGTGTAATCAGTCCAAACAATGGGCAAGACGTCATGGGCGGAAAACCGTAATGACGGTGTAACCGGCATTAGACTTTTGTCATTCAGCAAAGCTCTGTGTGTGTGTCAGTCACGATATATGTTCTGTAAGTCTTATTCAATGTTGTTTGTCAAGTTACAATTCCAGCAACATAGAAAGCACCCGTATGTCTAAGCCGAGGTAAAGTCAAAGGAACATAAGGACAAAAGCAGATCACGTTACAGATTGTGTGTTTCTTCCTGCCCACACTACATTTACATTTATGCATTTAGCAGACGCTTTTATCCAAAGCGACTTACAGTGCATTCAGGCTATACATTTGTTTTGTTAGTACATGTGTTCCCTGGGAATCGAACCCACAATCTTTGCGCTGCTAACGCAATGCTCTAACCTACTGAGCCACAGGAACACTACTTTAAACGAGTGGAGATACACACACTTTGTGCGTGATCTGATTGTGAGTGAAGCATGCAGAGTCGGCTCTCGAGGGGGGCCGCATTGTGAGTCGATTCCACTGCGTACGCTTTGCTCCTGGAAAACGCTCTTTGAGGAGGGAGTACCCGCTTGCCGGTGCGGCCCGCGGAGCGGTGGCTGTGCTCGTGGGAATAGCAGATGGATCAGATGGAGGGAATGAAGACGGGCGAGCCCCTATCTTCCTCCTTTCCCATGAGATCCAGCGCCCGCTCTCTAGGATCGGAAGCCCACCCCATGGTTCTTTCCTCCGGAGAAAGGGCTCGATGCTCCGACTGTCTTCCGAGGAGGAGGAGGTGGATGGGGAGGACATCGATGAGCTTTTGCAAAGCTTAATGTTTGCACAAGCATATTGTGAATGAATATAAAACAAAATAAAGTTATAAAGAAAAACATATCTGGGAAACGGAGCTCACACACTCAGCTCTCTCGAGAAAAAAAGGGGCTGATCTGATTTATATTGTTTTTATATCCGAGTGGCTCGCATGTTGCTGTTATAATGTTGCATTACGGTCATTCTCGGTTCATTATATGAATATTTCACATCAGACCGTACTTGTCTGGGTGTTTGACTGAATTTAATTTTGAAGAATTAAATTATGCATTTCATCTGACTATGAAAAGTTATATATATATATTATATATAGAGAAAGAGAGACATACAATTATATATTATATATGGTATACAGGAGCCTCTTTGGATATTTTCCTGAGTGAGAGCACAATGTGTACCTCTCTTCCTCTGAGGAGGTTGAGGTGGTCAGCAGGGGCTGCTGGACGGAGCAGCCCCAATCGTGTTCCAGCTCCTCATTCAAGGAACGTCCCTTCTCGTACTCCCCAGAATTTTGGAGTCATAGAGTGGCACTCCCGGGCCGAAGACGGATCTGCGAACTGTCATTCTCACTGGATAGTCTTCAGCTATAATGTCCTGAAGCCAATGGCCCAGGGCTTTTGAGGGCCGGCCCCTCTAGGGAAGAGCGGTGTACACTGCATGACATGGTGCCCGTCTCTCCTCAGTGTCCTCAGGAGATCGGTCTGCTAACCCTGCCAGTGTTTCAGAGTGCAGCAGCGGTCTCCAGTCTCTTCTCTCCACAGAGAGCTTTAGCAGAGCTGGGAGGAGCACTCAGATGAGGAAACTGTACACCCTGAAGTTGAGAGGGTGTGAAACCGCCAGCTTGATCCAGTTAACTGCACTTTTGGTGGCATTTCAGTAGGCAAAACCTCTAGTTACACGTTTCCTCCACCAGTGCGCTGGGCCAGAAGCTTATGTTAAGTGGATGGATCAGGATGCTATTTAACCTTGAGTCCCTCCCTTTGAGCCAAGGCTCACGCAACTCAAGCATGGCGGCCTCCAGAGGATTCTGGTATTGCAGATCTGGGTGGTCTCAGCATTCGTCAGGTTCTTGACAAATATTTGCAAGCCACTCCTGGCTCTTCTGTTCTCTTGCCATAGCTGTGCTCTTCCACACTAGGGAATGCAAGGGAGGAAATCTCTGTACCACTAGTGTGATCTGCACTGGTTGAACGTCCCAGGTCATGTAACCATGGTTGAGAAAGAGTGCACTCCACAGAGCGATGCCATACTTCTGATGCATCCCTACTAGAGCAATGCTTCATTCTAGAGTCTAACACTAGTTGCACCTCACATGCTTTTAAGCCTCCTGGTCACGTTACCTCCTCATGATGTCTTGCCCATCGCTTGGACTGATTGCATTTATGATTCAGAGCATGTATCGCTGTTCAGAACGCCAGCATCGCCCGATGCCTCTGGGAACCATGTTTATCACGTAACCTGGGACGATTTTGTAGCATACGCTTGACTGAATTGTTCTTTTGTCTTTATTTCCTCTTATATAAGCCTCTTATACTTTGTATTTATACTTTGTCTGTAATGTCAGTTCATTAAAACTGACATAAAAGGCAGAGTTGTGCTTATTTTAGCGCTTTATTGCTGATCACTACTTTCCGCCATACACCATGCCTATTAAGTAACTGCTGTTGGCAGTGGAACGCAATGGATCAGAGTGTTCGGTCCCAAACTGTACTGTAACGCACTGTACTGACCCGCTCCTCAGTGGAAAGAGTCTTAAATGTAAATTTTGCATGTTCAGAAGAAGTGAGCTGCCCTGTCGCGCAAAAAATTTAAATCGGTTTGTGTAAATAAATTGCTCAGTGTAAAGAAAGAGAAGTAATGAGAACTTGGTATTTCTATGTTCTTTTCATGTGTCTAATGGACATGAACAAGTTCTTTAAAACATCTATGACCTTTGAAACATATCTAGTCTTCATGCTCTGTGTTGACAATCGTTTCCTAATAATAAACATATATTGCAAAATAGCATCCATGCCCATCATGCCCATGTTGATTAAAAACTTGAAAAGTATTCATTTAATGTACATTTAGAACAGATAAAAAGACGTGATTAGGTTGTGATTATTCGTTAATTGCTAGGGTTGCGATTATAGAGTTAACTCATGACAATCATGTGATTAATCGTGATTAAATATTTTAATTTATTGACAGCCCTAAGTTAAAATTACTAAAATTAAATGTAGTTTTACGCTGGTAACTCATCAGTGGACTTTCCTCGGCAATGTAGGCTATATTTTTCACACTTTTCTCATTCTCACTAATTCAAGTTTTTATATGAATGAACCTCTGAAAGGAACCGATTGTCTTCAGAAAAGTCTTGATGCCATTTTCATTTTAACTGATAAATTATAATTTATGAGCTGCTTTGTTTACAGACGTTACCGGGGAAACCGCAATATTTCTGACTTTCCAAAAACTCCTCCTACTGGCAGATAATGAATGTGCAATTTCAATAATCCAGTCTGCAGTTTTTGTTCAGACCGATGCGAAAATACACCCACATAAACCAGTTTTAAATAATATAATAAATTATCCTTCTTACTTTACCTTCTTTTCTTAAAAAGAAAATGGTTTAAAGGTTCAGTTGTGCGGTTTATAATTGTATAATTTAAGTGTATCATTTATTTGGTATTTTGTTAAAACCTCCTGTATCTCAACGGTAAATCAATTGCAATGTTTTGGTCTACAACATTCAATCAACACAAACTCTGCACACCTGAGAAATTGATAGGAAAAACACTCCAACAATGATGTCGAATCCGATCAATTGAAATAATTTTTATTATTACATAATTATTTATATATTTGTTGTTATAAATAAAATAAATGAGCCATAGTTAACATAAGAGTGTATTTAAAGTAAATGTATCTAAAAATATTATAATGAAAAGTAGTAATACTACAGTGAGGGAAAGAAAATATATCATCTGCTGATTTTATGCGTTTTCCCACAACGAAATGATCAGTCTATAATTTTACTGTTATTTATTTGAACAGTGAGAGGCAGAATAAAAAAATCCAGAAAAACACATTTAAAAGAGTTATAAATTGATTAAATAAATATTTGACCCCTTCTACATGACTTAGTACTTGGTGGCACAACCCTTTTGGCAATCACAGAGGTTAAATGTTTCTTGTAGTTGGCCACCACGTTTGCACACATATCAAGAGGATTTTGTCCAACTCTTTGCAGAGCTTCTCCAAGTCATTAAGGTTTCGAGGCTGACAACTCGAATGAATCAGCTCCCTCCACAGATTTTCTATGGGATTAAGGTCTGGAGACTGGCTCGGCCACTCCAGGATCTTAATGTGCTGATCCACTCTTATGTTGCCTTTTAATGGGTCATAGTCATGCTGGAATACCCATCCACCATTTCAATTTTCAATGCCCTGACTGGCTTCAATGCCCTGCCCCTGACAGTACATGCCCTGTCCATCGTCCCTTTGATGCGGTGCAGTTGTCATGCCCCCTTAACAGAAAAACAATCCCAGAACAGAATGTTTCCACCTCCATGTTTGACGGTGGGGATGGTGTTCTTTATATAGGCACAATTCCTCTCCTCACAGGCCGTTGAGTTGATGCCAAAGAGCTGACCTCACATTTTCAGAGTTCTCCTCTGAATCACTGGCAAACTTCAGATGGGCCTGTATATGTACTTTCTTGAGCAGGGGACCTTGGCGCGAAGAATCAGTCCTCACGTGTAGTGGGTTACCAATTGTTTTCTTGGTGACTATGGTCCCAGCTGCATTGAGATCATTGACAAGATCCTCCCGTGTAGTTCTGGGCTGAACCTCACCGTTCTCATGATCATTGAAACTCCATGAGATGAGATCTTGCATGGAGCCTCAAACAGTGGGATATTGACAGCGATTTTGTGTTCCATTCATTTGCGAATAATCCCACCAACTGTTTTCACCTTCTCACCAAGTTGCTTGGCGATGGTCTTGTATCCCATTCCAGCCTTGTGCAGGTCTACAATCTAGTCCCTGACATCCTTGGACAGCTCTTTGGTCTTGGCCATGGTGGAGAGTTTGGAATCTGATTGATTGATTGCTTCTGAGGACAGGTGACTGTTATACAGGTAACAAGCTGAGAAGACTTTAAGAGAGTGCTCCTAATCTCAGCTCCTTACCTGTACTAAAGACACCTGGGAGCCAGAAATATTGCTGATTGATAGGGGATCACATGCTTATTTGACTCAATAAAGTGCAAATAAATGTTTTACTTTTTTTAAATGCGTTTTTCTGGATTTTTTTGTTGTTATTCTGTCTGTCACTATTCAAATAAAACAACCATGATAGATAGACTGATAATTTATTTGTCAGTGGGCACAGGAGATTAAATATTTTTTACCTCACTGTATATCAAAGAAGGGAATCTGACATTTATTATCAAGTAACTAAACACCGTCTTACGTAAAAGAGAAAACCAAATAGCATTATATAACCACACGACTCTGCAGCACTGGTTTGCCATCTCAATTTTCAAGAAAATGTGAAAGATTAAAAGTGACAGCAGCAGGACATTTGACATTGGGTCTGTCAACCCACCCAAAACACAGCTACAGTTACAAATAGCATACTAAACATAACGGCTCAGCATTTGTGCACACAAAATATTAATAAACATGTACATAAATAAACATATGAGTTTTTATTTCTTCATATATGCTAAAACATCTTTGGAGGGTCCTGTACACTCTTAAAAATAAAGGTGCTTAAAAGCTTCTTCACAGCGATGACATAGAAGAACAATTTTCAGTTCCACAAAGAACCATTCAGTCAAAGGTACTTTAAAGAGCCATCTCTTTCCTTGCATTTTATAATCTGAAGACCCTTCTTTCACCACAAATAACCTTTTGTGAAACAGAAATGTTCTTCGGATGTTAAAGGTTCTTTATGGAACCATTTAGACAAAAAGGTTATTCTATGGCATCGTGAAGCACCTTTATTTTTAAGAGTGTAAAGCAGTTTAAATGTGCCATAGAATAATCTGATTATTAATAATTTCATTAATCCTTGATGTAGGACTGGTGAGCTGACAGTGATGTAATTTTAATAAAGGTGGATGCATCCCAGATCAGCCTTTGATCTGCATTTAACAAACGCATGCAAACACCGCACACACTTAGGTACATATATATTACATTTTGTCCCTTGTATTTATTATTATCACTCCTTATGCTTGTATCTTAATATACATTATATTGCCAAAAAGTATTGGTTCACCCTCTTTTAATGAAATGTTTGACTAGTTTAGTCATTTCTATGAGTACAAATCGTAATGTTTAAGCATATAATAATATTATCGGGAATTGTGTGCTTCTAATTTTATAGCAACAGTTTGGACAGAACCCTTTTCTATTCTAACATGACAGTGCCTCTGTGTAGAAGGCAAGGATCAAAGATAAATTATGATTCAGTCAGTGTGGAAGAACTTGACAGTCTGCAGAAATCCAAGTCCTATTCCCAGCTGAACACCTCTAGTGTGATTTTAAATGCAGAACTTGAGCCAAAATCTCATCACCAAACACCAATGACTTGTACATTCATTATATGGACAAAAGTACTGGGACAACCCATTCTTTAGAAGAGAAAAAGGCACTCAAACTGTGGCAACAAAGATGGTATCTACCTTTTTTACAACTGCAACTGTTTTGAAGTGTATGAAATGACTGTACCCATATGTGCAAGTCATTGATGTTTGGTAATTAATTTTTGGCTCAAGGTCTGAATTTAAATTCACACCAGAGGTGTTCAGCTGGGAATTAGGACTTGGCTTTCTGCAGACCAGTCAAGTTCTTCCACACTGACTGAATCATAATTTATCTTTAAGGGTGAATCCCATTTCTCTGTCTTACCCTTCCTTACCTACCCTACCCCTTGCCCTCTGTCCCGAAACCAAGTGTAGGTGAAACGCCCTATGAAATGAGACGCCACTTACATCATACAACATCATCTGCTGCTGCTGACTGCTACCAGAGGCGCAAGTGTTGATCGCAAACTCTCCTTCTAAAAGTATGTCGATTGCGTGGGTTTTAGTGATGTTTTATTCAGAGAAAGCAGGACTGTTGTGCAAATCAGCAATGTAACGTAAGCATGGAAAAATAACGATTTTAAAAACGTTTCAATTAAGAGTATGGTTGCAAATATATATGTAAGTTACAGGACTGTAGAGCACAAAACAAGACTGTCGTAATTTTAAATAAATTATAAGCCGAAAATACTCTCTGGATGATCTGGCCGCAGTGTGTTCTGGGTACCCTTGGTTTCAAGTAAGCTCCGAAAATTCTTGGTTTTAAGGTATCTACCCTTCCCTTAGCGATCAAAACGAGAATATGGACAGCCTTACTCTCACGTGCAAAAAACTAAGGGAAGGGGAAGGGGTAACGTTAAGACATAGAAATGGGATTCACCCTAATCCTTGCCTTATACACAGAGGCACTGTCATGTTAGAATAGAAAAGGGTCCTGTCCAAACTGTTGCTATAAAATTAGAAGCACACAATTCCCTAGAATAATGCTTAAACATTAAGATTTGTACTCATGGAAATTACTAAAGTAGTCAAACATTTCATTAGAAGAGGGTGACCCAATACTTTTGGCAATATAGTGTAGTTTATATTGTAATTTAACCAATGGCAAACATCTTTAATCCTTTATTTCGCACAATCCCTTCCCCCAAGGCCCCAACACTCTCACACCTTCTCTAAGTATTTAATCCCCAACCCCTTTATAAAATGTGTTCAACTACTGAATGGATTTGCAGTGACTGCAGCACATTTGATAATAATAATTCAGAAAAAAATGAGTTTTAGGAGATGTAAGCTGAATGGATGGAGAGAAGCAGAGACATGATAATGAACTCTAAACAGCAGCCTGTACGTACAGATGGCTCGACTGAGCCGCTTTCAAATGAATAATTCATGCTGCTTCTATAATAAGATAAACTTGACTCCATCAAAGTGCAATGCAAAAACAATTACAGATGATCAAGCAAGATGAATCTCAGTTAAATAATTGTAAAAATTGCAGGGATAGTGTTGTACTTACAGTGCCTTTTCATCCCAAAAGTAAATATTTTAGCAAACAAGATTTTGAATTTGAACACTGGATTCCTATGAAGAATTTACACACATCTTTAAAGAAATAGTTCACACAAAAATGAAGATTTGCCAACAACGTACTCACCCTCAGGTCATCCAATATGTAGATGAGATTGTTTCTGCATCTGAACAGATTTGGAAAATGTAATAAAAGGATGGATTTTGTTTTGTGTGTTTGTTATTAAATGTTTAAATGCCTCCTTCTTCCCGGAAGTGGTCCGCCATGTTTGATGGTTGCCTCATCCTTCCGAATAATCTACAAGTAATCCATACCCCTCCAGTCCATCAAATAATGTCAAAAGCATTTTTTGTAATAAATCAATGAGACATCTTTTAATTTAAAACCATTGCTTGAGTACCTTATTCATAATATTGCTTTTTCCAGTGAAAATTAATCTTGTCTGAATCAGGAGCGATATATGCACCGAGCAAACACTTTTTCCCAGTGAAAACAGTCCTAAAAAGTTCTAAACAAATATGTCAGTGCAGTTTTTTTTTTGAGAGAGAGAGAGGACAACGGGAGATGGACTTTTTCACTGGAGGAAGCATTATTATGAATTACGGACCTGTATTTTGCCCATAAACAGCAGTTTAAACCCTTTAATGATGGATTTGTTTCTTACAAACATGCAGATTTTCCCTTCACAAGACATTAATTGGTGGACATTTTTGGGGTAAACTAGTCATAAAAAAAATAGATTTTTGTTTCTGTTAAATAAGTCAAATTGCATTATTTGTGTAGCTTCTGCAATTTGTCCGATAGATGTAAAGCTGCCGTCCAAGCACAAGTGCTAAATAGTGAGTATGGTGTCCATGAACATCTTTAACTACAGGTATAACCTGTGATAAGCAAGTTATTTGCATAATATATTCAGTATTTGGCCTGTTTAAGAAAAATCTCCATAAATATTATTTTGTCTCTGTTACACAATAACTTACACCAGTTTGCTCCATCAACATTCTTTCATCATATTTATATATTTGAAACATTAATCTTTGATAATTTTTATCATTGCAGTTAACACATAGAGCTCCCTTTAAATGTAAAATATAAATTGCATACAGTATACACTGAACCTGGCAGATTTCTTTCTCGTATAAAAACACAAACTCTGTATGCCTCAAAATACATCTTCAGTAAACATATTGAACACTGACCTTTATGAAAACCCAATAACTAAACATTATGTTAATACAATATACACTTTATGTCTTTAATCTCACTTTATTTATTGATTTTTCAACTAACATTCAATGGTTCCATCAGCAAATTATTTTTGCTATGCTTCAATGTTGTTTATAATATAAATAATACAAGTTGTTACTTAATATTAATAATAGGTAATTCTGTTTTATCCCTCAATTTTAGGATACAGTTGTATCAATCATACTGAAAACAATAATATGTCAGGTATATTTGAGTTTATTATGTAACAATTCTATATTTATACAATGTATTTTAGAATACACCACAAAACCATATACAGTACATGGACAACCTCCCTTTCTATCCTAATTGTACCCATTATGCTTGTATGAGTGATTAAGCATATTTTGTAAGTTATTCTATACTTTAGATGAGCTTGTCACTCTGGTAATTCCTTAAATAAACATTTCAGGCCTGACGTGTTTATTATTGGACTAGAACATGTTCCTAGATCAACATCCATTGATATTTGATTTATATCTCACATGGTGTGCATCTTCAGTTAAAGTATAAACATTGTAGTAGCAGCCTTAATATGCACATTGTAATAAAAAAGGGATGGTGAAGCTTGTGTATTAAAGTTTTAATCCTTTAGATTCATAATTGTGTTCATGAGCAACACACAAAATTTAAAGCTATATTCCACAAAAAATTATAACTCAGTTTAGCACTATAAAGCTTCTTTACAGGGGAACTGAATTTGTTTCATAACTGATGAACTTTACAACATTGACACTGTAACTGAACTGAGTTGAATCAACATGGTACTGACTTGAGCTGAATTATGACTCTGTTGTCGTCTGTAGAGCTGCTTTATAGTTAAATTGAATTTGTTTTGATGAACTTTGCAACACTGGCACTGTTACTGAACTAAATCAACATTAAATTAAGCTAAATAATGGCACTATAGACTTCGTTAGTACTGCTTTACAGCTAAAATTGATGGATTCTGAATCTGCAACATTAACGCTTACTTACTGTTATCTCCTATTACTCTGAAGCTGCTTTGAAACATTCTGTATTGTATAAATTCCCCCAAATGACATACTACAGACTTGGTAAGTGACTTTGCAAGTACTTGTCAATTTATTCTACTAATCCCAACCTAGCAATCTACTAATACTCTAGTAATAATTAAGTTAAATTGTAGTTGCAAAGTTACTTCGTCAACAGAATGTCTAAAGGGACCAAAATTAGCCATTAAAGGTGGAGTAAATGATTTCTGAGAAAGGCTGTTGATATTTGAAATCATCAAAACAAACACGCTCTTACCTCAAAGGATCAAACCCCTGTCTTGATAGCTCTGTCCCCAAATTCACATACATGCTATGCAGCACAGGCATCTCCCCTGTCATGTGAGGACACGCCCCTTACTGGTGATTGGCTACAAGTATATTTTTGGTACTCGGTCTGGTCCACTATCAACAGTGTTTCTCTGAAATCGCTTACTGCAGCTTAAACTACAAAACGAATTATTAGTGATGCACCAATCATGATTTTCTAGTGCCAATTACGTGGATCCAGGATATGAACTCAAAACAAAACAACTGCCATGAATCTTGCATGATTTTTTTTTAAATATTGATATTCCGTTTTTGAGAATCGATAAAGTAAATACTCACGTATATCGATATTTTCTTACACCCCTAAAAGACACCTGCACAAAACAAAAACAGCACATAGATTACATGAAAATGTAGATTCACTCTCTGACAGGAGGTGGCGCTTATGAAAAAGCAATGATATGGCATTTCATGCAGTTTCCACTGAAAACAAAGTAGCTATGCTTATGAACACTATTAAATAAAAGCATCAAAACATGTCTAAAAACAGTCAATTCCCTTCAGTGGTACATTCATACAACCCCACCATCCCCAATTCAGTATTTATATTTTTCTTCCCATATTTTGTGCATCATGAACAGTGAGCTTGCTCTGCCTGTACAGTATTTTCTACTCTTTGTGACCGTCTTCAGTGCCTCTGGCCTCTGTTAACGTCCTGTATACAGACTTCGTAATATTTCCACACAAATTACATTTTTGCAAAACATTGTAATGCAGTTTGTGTCCATTTCAAGAATAGAGATTGGGCAAATTTAAAATAAATAATGGCTGGTCACCGATCGTACATTGGACCAAAAGCCATCTGGTTCCAATTTGTGACCGGTGCATCTCTAAAAATTATGAGATTGATTATTGACAACAATAAAAATAACGAGTTACATCCATTATATTTTCTAGGATATGGTCATGCGGCCCCAGCACGGATGGTGGGAAGGTATTCTGCATGTTCTACGCTCTCCTCGGGATCCCCTCACCCTGGTGATGTTCCAGAGTCTGGGTGAAGCATCACGACCAACACCTTCTCAAGTACCTGTTGCACCATCTCAAAAAGTGTCTTGGCCTTCGGAAAACCGAGGTCTCCCTTGCCAACATGGTGTGCATTGGCTTAATATCCTGCATGAGCACCTTGTGCGTGGGAGCAGCGGCTTTCTCCCGCTATGAGGACTGGAGCTTCTTCCACGCGTACTATTACTGCTTCATAACCCTCACCACCATTGGTTTTGGGGACTATGTAGCCCTGCAGAAGGATAATGCATTACAAACCAACCCCCAGTACGTCGCGTTTAGCTTCATGTACATCCTCACGGGACTCACGGTCATCGGGCGCCTTCCTGAACCTGGTGGTTCTATGCTTCATGACCATGAACGCAGAGGACGAACGGCGTGACGCTGAACAGCTTTGCTGTCCCGAAACAGGCACACCGCGAACCAACCACTGCATGTCCGACCCGCCATCTTCATCCGCTGCAGGCCACGGAGGAGGCTCCGAAATTGTGTAACGCTGTGCTTCATTTCCAGTCCATGTGCTCTTGTCTCTGGTACAAAAGCCAGGAGAAGATGCGCTACTCGATTCCCATGATTATCTCCCACGATCTGTCCACTTCAGACACCTACATGGAGCACAGCGAGACCTCCACGCCTCCACTCCAATGGCTGCGCTGCAGTGCCTTGCAGGAGCACTCGCCACCAGTTCGTGTACACGGGCCTGCTCAGCCCAGCACATTACCATAGACTCTCCAAACGCCGTAGCTCCATCTAGAGGGCTGGAGGATGTATTGCATGTGAATCTATTTTGCCTTACGGAACAAACCACAGTTATACTTGAGGTTGAAAAGACACTGCTTCAAAGCTGCTCAGATCCTCTGTCAGTCGAATATATGTAATGTAGTGATAAACGGGGCAGGGCAGCCTGTCAGCAGGTGCTGCTTGAGGACTGGAGATGTAGCAGCGTGCAATAAAAACAGGGTAAAGCCTGTATTATTTGATGTACACTTTGAGGATTTCGAGGAAAGAGAAAACTCAAACTGCTAGTTCTTCACTGAGCTCAAGGTTAAATAGAAACAAATGCAGGTCTTTCAAAAGCAGTAAGTGTCAGCCTCATCTGGTTTTGATTTGAATAAATAGTTATTGTGATGCAACCATTTCTTATCTTTGCAGGAGTTATCATAGTAACTAACCAAATAAAATATAAAAAAGCAATTGTTGTATATGATTACTTTGCTAATGATTAGCATAGACCTTAGTCAGGGAAGTGCCATATTTAATTTCTGATAGAAATAGAGTGCTGCAGTGACATATTTTTTTTAGGCCAACCCAAAGCTTAGCTGGTTCCCTCGACCTTTTTTCATCATGATAATCTTCACAAATTAATACAACTTTTATGTATTTTGAGACCTAAATACCGTCACCAGAAATAAAAAGCTAAATGTAGGCTACAAATGAACTAAATACTTAACGTCACCACCAAGTGTCCGATTTCTTTATTTAAAAAATATGTTCCTTAAAAATTTGATTCAAAATAGTTTGCAAGAGTGCGATTATAAACACAACATGGCTGCAAATCAGTAACTTCTGCAGTCCCATTTACCACATGTTAGCAAGCAGCTTTTTAAGACAAGTAAAAAATCACATGGAAGTATTTAGGCCTAAGTGTACTTCGTTTTTGTACGTGCATGCTAGCGTATGCGTACAGTCGAACACGTAGCCTTTCAAAGTATACTCCATTTGAAGTTGTACGCGAACACAGGCGGTCGAAACATGCGCTCTAGAAATATTCATCCATGTTCAGTGTCTGCTCTTTTTTCCCTGTTAAGTCATGACTGATAACAAATATTTTTTTGAGTCTTTTAAACCAAAACTGAGCTGTCTCATACCCTCTCGCTCACAAGCGCTTGTTAATGTGAGTGTTTGTTGTTGCAGTATCTGCTATTTTGTTGTCATTGTCCACCTTGGCGCAGGCCCTGTACAGTGTTGCCACCATGTGGAAAAACTGATCACTGCAAAATAACTTCAGTGTGCATGTGCGACCTGAGCATACAAAGTACGCGCGGTTTCAAAAATCGTACTGTTCTGATGACGCAATTCGCATTACGCACACTGTACGCTGTCCCTCACGTACGCGTAAAAAGTGAAGTATACTTTGGGCTTTACTGATGTAGTTTATGTCTTAGAATAAAATGTGGAATTATCTTGAGCTTGCATTAACCACAGACCATATTTCAGACATTTAACCAAAAACCCGTTAAAAAAAACATATTGTCTTTTTAGAACCATGGAACAGAAAGTGCTAAAAACTTTGTTTACAGGTTTTAGCCTACAAAAATATGTCATCCCTTCAGCAATCTATGAAAACAAGGCTGTGATGGATAGAAGTACAGTGTGCCCAATGGATTGTAATGCTGCGGAACAACATGCATGGTCGCTGATGAAAAGTATTTTTTGAAAAACTTTCAGCAAACAGAAACTCAAACACAAAATAATTTTAAAGTTGTGAGTTGTGAAAAGGTCCACATATCGAGGACCTTTATAAAGTTTGTGCTGCTGTAAAGGCTGTAAGTATGTATTCCTGTACAGCCTTGTTTTCATCCATGTAAACTTCAGCATGGTGTCTCACCTGACTAAGGTCTATTCACTTTTCGTTTTTCTTCAACACTCAAACTCACATTCACGGTGAACTGTATTGTTAATCTATCCACGTGTTCCCTTTTTCTGTATTTATATCCACTATTATTTTAATCCATCACCATGTTTGTCTGAATAATTATTTGTTTGCATAGCTATTGCAACATCTCGTTTTTTAAATTATACTAGATTATATAATTATATAGGATTATATTGTACTTGCAGTTGCACTTTAGATGAAAAATATTAGCTTCAGGGCTGTAGCCATGAGTGCACAAATAATCTCTTAAGGTCGACATGAAATCCAAAGAAACCCCATGTACTCTCCTAAAATACATTCCTGGTGTTATAGTGCACAATTCATCATGTTATTCCAAAGGAAGAAAATTTTAGTTTTTGCAATCTTTGATTAAAATGTATATAAATAAAACCGTCTACAGCTAAATGAAACCAACAACCATTCAAACATTGTTTTGGACCAATTATGTTGGTAATGTCTTTATAAAATCTTTGAAATAGTCAATGAGGCAATTTAATGGTGATTAATACATGTTACAGCAATAAGTGCAAAAAAGAAATTATATCTCTTAATAGTTGATGCTGAAGATTTACTCACCCCAAGGCCATCCAAAATGAGTTTGTTTCCGAACAGATTTAAAGAAATGTAGCATTACATCACTCACCAATGAACCCGCAGGGAATGGGTGCCGGCAGAATCAGAGTCCAAACAGCTGATAAAAACTTCACAATAATCCACAAGTAATCCACATGACAACAGTCCATCCATTAATGTCTTGAGAAGTGAAAAACTGTGTTTTTTAAAACAAAACCATGATTAAGACACCTTGATATATATATATATATATAATTTTTCCTAAAGAGAGCTTTTTAATTGACAAACATTAACTGATGGACTGGAGATATGTGGATTACTTGTGGATTATTGTGATGTTTATCAGCTGTTTGGACTCTCATTCTGACGGCACCCAATCAGTGCAGAGGATCCATTGGTGAGCAAGTCATGTAATAATTTTGTGATAATCTACACCTTGGATGGCCTGAGGGTGAATACATTTTCAGCTAATTTTCATCTTGGGTTAAGTTTGAGCATGACCTTCAGCCTCTACATCTAAAGTATTCTCCATGTATTTAACTATGGAACTTCACCATCCAATCAATTTTAAATAGATAAAAACCCATTCAGCATATATTCTCATTTCATATGCTTTTAACTTGGCAATACTCCATATTACAGAAGTAATGGATTGCAAAGTGTCTCTAGTCTGTCTGTGTTGTAATATCTTGTGATGAAACTGATGTATTGCTGTCCATTTCGGCCAGAACACTCCTGCAAGAGATTTTTTAATCTCAGAGAGTCTCTTCTGGTTAAATAAAGGTTAATAAAAAATAACTAAATATCAATAGTGTTTTTTAATATATATTTTTGTCAGTACACGCAATTTGTAACCTCGAATAACTGCATAATGTCTAAAGATGTTGATATTTGAAGATTTACTAAAATTGAAAATTTTTAGCATCAGGTTTGAAGGCAAGTTTTGTATATTTACATACATAAAGCCATATATTAAAGGGCACAGATTTGCTCCCGTAAAACTGCACTTTTAAAATATACTAAATAACATAACTTTTTTTTAAACTGGATATTTAATTTAGTTAAACTTTACTTAGGGGTAAACATCAATGCTTGTACTATTCTAATATGGTATGCATTTGCAATTTTAGAGCAACTAATCAAAAGTCACTGCTTTCCCTTTAATGGCCTTGAGCTGTCATCATAACTGTTTTCTAATCTAAACTCATGTCCTAATCAAGATTTGGAAGTGGAATAAAATGAGCGTATAGATCATGTGGGCCTGTCATTTCTCAACTTAACTTACTTAGAAATGTCAATTGTGCTTGTTGTTGCTACTTTTAGCACATAGGAAATATAATCTAAGCATTATGTCAGGCGATCATGTATAAATGTTTATTGTATTAACGTCCTAGTTTCACATAGTTACATATTACAATATCAGTAACCCATCATTTGGTGCATGTCACGTCATGTTTATGAAAACAAGTTTGATTATGTTTGCTGGGTGCCTTAGATTGCTAAACCTCTTTGATCCAAAATGTACAACTTGCACATCGCATGATAGAGTGTAATACCCCAAAAATGTAAAATCCTGCCTTGATCCTGTTTGTTCATTCTTACACTGTAAATCAAAGAGCCTCCCTGTTAATGTTCCTCTACCTCAGAGGTTGAATCAGTGTGGGCCTCTCTTCTCCCTTTCTCCTGCAGGAAAAAAATAGTTGCCCCTTCTCAGCAAAGTTGTCAGTTCGGATCATCTTCATCCAAGCCTCTCTTTCTATTTAGGCTGCATAATGTGTCCACCTAGGGCAAAGAAAGTATTTGACAAGTGAGAACTGTGTGTTTGTGTGCATGTTTGGGTATAGAAATTTCAGTTAAATAATCATTATTTTTGACACTTTATCCACTGCTGTGCTTCTGCAGTTGTATGAATTCCTTTAGGAATTTAGAAGATAGAATGTAGAAAGAAATTCATGTTTCTAAATTCTGCTTCATCGTTAAGAGCCTTGATGTTATCTCCCTTCTATTCTCAAACATTTCTTGCTGATTTGATTGTGTTTAAACATTCATTTGAAAGCGGCCTGTTAAATGCCATTCTTGAGGGATGTATTTTTAAATGACCATAATTATTGTATTTTGCGATCATAAACTAATATCCCAGCTGTCTGTTCAATAAATATATGATGTCAAATATGTATTCAAATCTTTATTTTGTCGATAAGCCACATAAGTTCTTTTGATAATCAGTCAAGTTCTGATTTGTAACAATAAATAGTAAAAAAAAAACGATAAAAATCACTGATCTGTTATTTGTAATGTCTCTCTGTGTACTGAGTATATGTATATATTTTTACACTTATAGATACAGTAGCCCAAAATTATTTCAATTTGCAGAAAATGTACTCACTCTCAGCTCATCCAAGATGTAGATGAGTTTGTTTCTTCATCAGAACAGATTTGGAGAAATGTAGCATTACATCACTTGCTCACCGATGGATCATCTGCAGTGAATGGGTGCCGTAATAATGAGAGTCCAAACAGCTGATAAAAACATCATAATAATCCACAAGTAATTCACATAACTCCAGTCCATCAGTTAATGTCTTATCGACTGAAAAGCTTTGTGTTTGTAAGAAACAAATCCATCATTAAGTTGTATTTAACTTTAAACCATTGCTTCCTCCTAAAATATGAGTCGTCCAATCATAATATTATTTTCTCCAATGAAAAAGTCCAATCATCTGAATCAGGAGAGAAATGGGCACAGATCAAACACCTTTACAAGACAAAACAGCCTAAAATAGTTCTAAATAAATATATCAGTGGATTTTGATGTGAGATGGAAACAGGGGATAGACTTTTTCACTTTAGGAAGCACTTCTATGGATTGTGGACTAGTATGTTGGCTAGAAGTGACAGTTTAAAGTTAAAATTGCCTTATACTAACACACAGCTTTTTGCTTTACAAGATGTTAACTGATGGATTTGAGTCTTGGAGATTACTTGTGGATAATATGACCAAATTATCCCTCCAACATTCATCATGGTGTCAAAAGGCCTTCAAGCTGGTCGTGATAATCAGAACAAGAGCAATGTTTTGATAGTATCAGAGTCAAAGTGTTTTATGAATTAATTAAATTTCTAAACATATCATTTTTTATTATAACTAACAGTACTTTGATTGTTTAACAGCCTATTACTTTCTATAAGGCTGTTCACACAGAAAGCGTTTTGCATTCCACACTGTTTTTCTATGTAAACATGCTAGATGGACGTATTTTCACATCTTTTGCAGTCTATTTCACATAACACAGCACTCTAAATTAAAAGTTAAATTTCAATTAATTCCAGCTTTTAAAAAACACATCTCAAAATTGGCTTTTTTTTTTTTACTGCCCAGGTTTTCATGTTTTTATATGTAATGGTGTTCTGTGTGAACGGCCCCTAAAGATGTAACAGTTTGAGTTTGGCTGACTTGTTTACAATGCAAGATAATTGACACCTAACAACTGAGTGATGAATAATGTAAAATCTAATTGTGAACATATGGCATTCATATAACATTAAATAATCTAATATTCAACTTGTGGGTGCTGTGTGATTTAAAACGTGTTTTTAAAACGCCAAATCTCAAGCCCTTTTTCGCAAATAGAGTGGAATCGAAAAGAGCAGGAGCTTGAGGATTTGTGGGCTGATTAAATCATACAAACAGGGCTCACACAGCTGTGACATTCCTCTATCACGTGACGTGAGGGACTCTCAGAGCCTCTTATGTGTCTCCAGCTTCAGCTTCTATCAGCGTCAAAACCTCCAGTCTCTTCCCACGTCAGCAGAGATCAGCGTTTCTGACGAGGACAAAACTAGAGTCTAAAATTAAGTAGGCATTAAAAAGTAACAAGACAGTGAGCGAGTTTATGATTTATTGAAGGGGCTAAAAGAATTGTAATAAATTATTAATGTAATGAGCATTTTATAACCTTTTCTTACATCAGTGCACCTCATTAATTCTCTGCTGACTTGTGTTTGTGAGATTTCAAAGGCAAGATATAAATGTTCTTTAGTGAAGTTAATTAAATATATCATGTTCCTATTATTAGACACAAACAAAACTCGTATGAAATAAAAATATACACATAAACAGTGACTAAATCAAAATCGCTGTGAATGTAATGACAAAAATGTGTATAGCCTGAAATGCACTGTAAGTCGCTTTGGATAAAAGCGTCTGCTAAATGAATAAATGTAAATGTAATAAGAAATGCAGAAGGCAGAATATATAACGTTTTACTTTTTAAATGTTTTTTTTGTTCAGCACAGAGATCCTTTATTTATTAATATTTAGCTTAATTATACATTTGTTGAGCATTTGACAGTGTAAGGGCTTCTTCTGATGTATCTGACAGAGCCCTCGAGCTGCAGGAGTCCTGAACTCAGTGTGTTATGTAACGCTGCCGACTTCACTTGCACTGATGTTTCAGCATGTGCTCCAGCCAGGATCCCTCCACTAGCCTGTTACTGCTTTCTACCTCACTTCCTGTGCAAAGATACAAATACAAAAATACAACTCTACTCAACTTAAGCATACAATTAATTTAAACATCCCAAGGACCGCAAAAAAGCTCAATAATGATACTACAACTACAAATAATAATAATAATAATAATAATTATATTTCAATATGATCAATATTCACTAAAATGTATTCATTTTAAATTTTATTTAGCTTATTAATTATCCATTTAAGTTTTCTTTAGGACATTCATTTTTTATTTATTTATTTATTATTTTTGTATATTTGTTCTTAGTGGTCAAATATGTAATGTCAATAATAATAAAATGTATTAATTAGATAATTAATTACATTTCTTTTTAATACAATTAAAATTGTTATGATTGTTGTTGTTATTATTATTTTTATTCTTTTACTAAATATGAATGACAATTTTTGTTTTGTTCACCAGTTTATGTTTTTGTTCTTAGTGGTGCAATATTGAATGTTTTAGCTATTTGTGTTGTTATTATTAATATACATTTTAAGAAATGTATTTATTTATTTAGAAATGCATTTAGTTATTTGCATTCAATTTTTTTTTTCTCTGTTTTCAAATGTACAATGGCACTCCACAGCTACAATATTAAAGTTTACAATTGAAATGGGTATCTGTGACCATTCAATGAAATTACTGTTTCTTTAAATGTTCTATTATAGACATTTGATGCCACTGGATATTTTTTACGTGTTTGTTTTGACCAAAACCAGCTGCTGTTTTAATAAAATTAACAGAAATAAAGTGTGTGGGGGGGGAGAAAAAAGAAATTGACAACTGACAAAGAAATTATCAGTCTATAATTTTAATGGTAGTTTGAGTGAGAGACAGATTTTTTTTTTTTTCAGAAATACCAAAAAGTTGTACATTTATTTGCATTTTAATGAGTGATATAAGTATTTGATCCCCTATCAGTCAGCAAGATACAATATACAGGTCTACAGGTATACAGATACAGATATTTAAAACAGGTAAGGAGCTGAGATTAGGAGCACGCTGTTAAAGTCTTCTCATCTTGTTACCTGTTTAAAAGACACATGTCCTCAGAAGCAATCAATTAATCAGATTCCAAACTCTCCACCATGGCCAAGACCAAAGAGCTGTCCAAGGATGTCAGGGACTAGATTGGAGACCTACACAAGGCTGGAGTGGGCTGCAAGTATCGCCATGCAGCTTAGTGAGAAGGTGACAACAGTCTGTGTGATTATTCACAAATGGAAGAAACATAAAATAGCTGTCAATCTCCCTCGTTCTGGGTCTCCATGCAAGAACTCACCTCGTGGAGTTTCAATGATCATGAGAATGGTGAGGAACCAGCCCAGAAATACACGGGAGGATCTTGTCAATGATCTCACAGCAGCTGGGACCATAGTCACCAAGAAAACAATTGGTAACCCACTACACCGTGAGGGACTGATCCTGCAGCGCCCGCAAGGTCCCCCTGCTCAAGAAAGCACGTATACAGGCCCCTGCTCCAAGTGTGTATGCACTTGGATGGGTTAAATGCAGAGAACACATTTCACTGCTGGTTATACTCTGTATAATTGTGTATGTGACAAATAAAGAGTTTAAATCTTATCTTATCTGAAGTTTGCCAGTGATTCAGAGGAGAACTCGGTGAAAAT
Organism: Gymnocypris eckloni scoliostomus; assembly: GCA_027564155.1. Taxonomy (NCBI): domain Eukaryota; kingdom Metazoa; phylum Chordata; class Actinopteri; order Cypriniformes; family Cyprinidae; genus Gymnocypris; species Gymnocypris eckloni. Next base: position 13,794,638 of record CM050412.1, on the reverse strand, counting down.
GTTGTGGTCAGCTCTTTGGTATCAACTCAACTCGCCATGTTTGGAGGAGGAGGAATGCTGCCTTTGACCCCAAGAACACCTTCCCCATCGTCAAATATGGAGGTGGAAAGATTATGCTTTGGGGGTGTTTTTCTGCGAAGGGGACGGGAAAACTGCACCGCATCAAAGGGACAATGGATGGGGGCATGTACCATCAGGGCATTGAAGCCAGCCAGGGCACTGAAAATGGGTCGTGGATGGGTATTCTAGCATGACAATGACCCAAAACACATGGCCAAGGCAACAAAAGAGTGGCTCAAGAAGAAGCACATTAAGGTCCTGGAGTGGCCGAGCCAGTCTCCAGATCTTAATCCCATAGAAAATCTGTGGAGGGAGCTGAGGGTTTGAGTTGCCAAACGTCAGCCTCAAAACCTTCATGACTTGGAGAGGATCTGCAAAGAGGAGTGGGACAAAATCTCTCCTGAGATGTGCAAAAATCTGGTGGCCAACTACAAGAAACATCTGACCTCTGTGATTGCCAACAAGGGTTTTGCCACCAAGTACTAAGTCATGTTTTGCGAATGGGTCAAATACTTATTGCACTCATTAAAATGCAAATCAATTTATAACTTATTATAACTTACTTCCTCTCACTGTTCAAATAAACCTACTATTAAAATTATAGACTGATCATTTCTTTGTCAGTGGGCAAACGTACAAAATCAGCAGGGCTTCAAATATGTGTTTTCCCCCACTGTATATATTACTGATAGATCAGGTGTCAAACACATTAACTAAGAAAGGCCTTGCGCTCCAAATGACTGGGACCAGTATGAATGAGGTTCATCATGCGGCTCACCAGCAGAACATGTTCTTGGATCAACATCCTTTGTTATTCCTGGAGCGCTCTGATCCATGACCAATCACTGACCCATCACTGCCATGAAATGTAGAGTTATATTTAAGAAATCAGCAGAAGGTGTGCTGCTATAAATCAAGTGACCATCTGGGAGTAAATGTCCAAAAGGATATTGTAGTCTCACTTGAAGATATTAGAAGGAAATCTTCAAGTGACAATCTCTTCTCTCAAATTGCTGCATGCTTTTGGTCAATAGAGAGAAAATAACATAGCTAGTCCTAAAAGTAGCTCGAAATAACTACCTACGTGCATCGCCAACCAAATTTATACCACAAATAGGGACTTGTTTAATTGTGTTATTTCCAAAACATGTCAAATATGACGTTACCATAGGACTTAGTGGTTAATCAGCATAACAGTTGGATTTTATTGCTTTTTGATACAAACAAACCTTGATGAGATATTCAAATCTCCTCTCATCGTGTCTGCATTTGCGTCAGTGGTCTAAAGCGAAAGGTTAATTGAAAGCAATGGGGTTCGCGAGGGCATCAATATAGTGGCTCTGGAGAGAACGACTGACGTCGGCTGACACACAGGGGTCCTGACTGTCCTTCACTAGCTAGACTTGACACGCAGGGAATGAGAAACAGATCCCTGCTAATTAAAACATGCTATATAATTGGCACTATAATATAGAATAAAATATAGCTACTAATAAAATACAATCAAAATTGACAGATTTTCTCTCATATTTTTGCCATTTGGTTTAATCAATTTTAAGAAAAATTAGATTTATTAATGTATGTATGTATTTACCATTTCAAGTAAAATATGGACATTGACGAGACTAATTATGAACTGTTAAATACAGAAATGACAATCTCTTGAGTGTCATTGAACATTTTGCTTCTCTGGAAATTATTTATTTAATTTCAGCTAGTGTCAAAAGCAACATTTGGAAACACATTATTTTAAGGTGTCTTTGATACACATGTTACATGTACTTACAGTTTATAATGATAAATTATGCATAATTACATAGAAGTAACCCTAATCCTAACCATAACCATATAGTAAGTACATGTAGTTAATTAATATTACTCAGTACAAGGACACCTTAAAATAAAGTGTAAACCAACACTTCTCAAGAAACACCACAAATTATCAACATTAATGCATGTATTATGTATAGTTAAAAACTTTACTTGACAAATTGTCAGAATAGCTTGATACCTCAACATGTGCATCACAAAAACAGTGCAGCATTTTACTAACTGTAACTATATAATAATTCATATTTTCAATCAAATTTAATTTATCACATAACAAACACTATTTCAATTAACTAGTGATATCCAAATGTTGATTAAATGTGGTGAATAAAACTTAAAAGAAATGGTAACAAATTATTGCATCTAAAATATGTTGGTGTTAAAGAGTTTACTATATGTAAGTGCATATTCATTTATTGAACTGATTGGATTTTCAGCCAAAAGGTGGCGTCCTCTTATATTCATTCTGAACTGGGAGCAGGTATCATTATTCTGTACTGTAACTATTACTGTACTTTCCTGAAACGCCATCACACACAAGCTTAGAGAGGTTAGAGATGCCACCTTCTGGACAAGCTAAACACAAATCTGGAGAAACAGTGTCCTTTTAGAGATTACACTGGGCAAGACATGGAGAATGAGATAAACCTTTCTTCAGTCCACTCAAAATTATAATAATCTTTAGATGATTATTATGATGAACGTATATGCACTCTTACAAAAAATAATAAAATGTATGCTACAAAAGCTGACACTGTGTTGTCAACCTGTAAAGTTTCACATTTGCATCATATTTACTCCTAAAGTGTGCACGTTAGTACCTTAAAGGTATATTAGTAGAAAGAGTGTCTTTCAGGGACAGTTTTGTGCCCTCATTTAAAACAAAACCGTTGGCTAAATCACCATTAACTGCATGTTGTTCTAATGAAAGAACACAAACTCGCTGTTCCTGGATTTTTTTTCTTATAAATACGTCAGTGTTGACTAATTATCCGTAATGAATCACCGATATTTATGTTTTATTTTTTTACATTCAAACTTATAGAGTGTTTGGTTCATAGTGAAAAACTTCCCATACATTGAAAAGTGTCAAATAGTCAAGAAACACCATGTAAAAGACAGCATATTATATTGCTTTTCACTGGAGAAAGCAATGTTGTGGATTATGGACTCATATTTTAGCTGAAAGCAATGGTTTGAAGTTAAAAAATGTCTTCGTAATGGATTTGTTTTTTTACAAACTTGCCGCTTTCTACTTCACAAGATGTTAACCGATGGACTGGAGACACGTGGATTACTTGTGGATTATTATGTTTTATCAGCTGTTTGGACTCTCATTCTGACGGCACCCATTCACTGCAGAGGGTCCATCGGTGAGCAAGTGATGTAATGCTACATTTCACCAAATCTGTTCTGATGAAGAAACAAACTCATCTACATCTTGGATGACCTGAGTGTGAGTACACTTTCAGCAAATTTTCATTTTCGTGAACTATTAAATATAAACAAAAATGTAGACATCAGGCAATTTAAATGTCATTTGCAAGTCCCTCATTTGTTCTGTGAAAGGATAGATTTTAACATAATATAGCCACTGTTGGGAAGAGCTCAAATGTGCAGAAGATACTGGAATGGAGTTCGGTAAAGTTGGCAAGATATTCACAGATTCGACTTTTCCGGATCAATAACTCGCGAGCAAAACGTTTTTACGGCACAAATGACACCTCTTTTTATTCGTAGTGATGTAGTAAACAAGCTACAAGTGTGTTTTCCTCAAAACAAGCTTTCCTCCGCTCCGTGCAAAATACAATGATCTAAATGCGCTGGCGTCTGAGAGACAAGTCCTAAGGGACCGTCTGCAAAGTGCGAAACGCGAAAAACGTTACTAATAAAATACTCAATACCTTCACAGTAACACATTGTAGTGTCACCAAATTTAGTACACACGTCACTGCTCTCCTGCTGGTTATACTACAACAGTTATTTTTTTTAAATATTGCTTTTACACATTTTTTATTATTTTTTATTATGAAAAATAGTTAATAACTTTACTGTAACACACTGTACTTTCACCAAAATCACTTCACACATCACTGAGCTTATGCTGGTTATACTACAACACTTATTTAGAAAATATATTATTTGGCATATTTTTTATGATTATTTATTATGAAACAAAATTAATAACTTTACTGTAACACACTGTACTTTCACCAAAATCACTTCACACATCACTGATCTTATGTTGGTTATACTACAACATTCATTTTGAAAATAATTGCTTTGGCATATTTTTAAGATTATTTATTATGAAACAAAATTAATAACTTTACTGTAACAAACTGTACTTTCACCAAAATCACTTCACACATCAGTGCTCTCCTGCTGGTTATACTACAACACTTATTTTGAAAATAAATTATTTGGCATATTTTTTATGATTATTTATTATGAAACAAAATTAATAACGTTACTGTAACACACTGTACTTTCACCAAAATCACTTCACACATCACTGATCTTATGCTGGTTATACTAAAACATTCATTTTGAAAATAATTGCTTTGGCATATTTTTTATGATTATTTATTATGAAACAAAGTTAATAACTGTACTGTAACCAACTGCACTTTCAACAAAATCACTTCACACATCACTGATCTTATGCTGACTATACTACAACATTCATTTTGAAAATAATTGCTTTGGCATATTTTTTATGATTATTTATTATGAAAAAAGTTAATAACTTTACTGTAACTCACTGTACTTTCACCAAAATCACTTCACACATCACTGATCTTATGTTGGTTATACTACAACATTCATTTTGAAAATAATTGCTTTGGAATATTTTTTATGATTATTTATTATGAAACAAAATTAATAACTTTACTGTAACACACTGTACTTTCACCAAAATCACTTCACACATCACTGATCTTATGCTGGTCATACTACAACATTCATTTAGAAAATAATTGCTTTGGCATATTTTTTATGATTATTTATTATGAAACAAAATTAATAACTTTACTGTAACACACTGTACTTTCACCAAAATCACTTCACACATCACTGATCTTATGTTGGTTATACTACAACATTCATTTTGAAAATAATTGCTTTGGCATATTTTTATGATTATTTATTATGAAACAAAGTTAATAACTGTACTGTAACACACTGTACTTTCACCAAAATCAGTTCACACATCACTGATCTTATGTTGGTTATACTACAACATTCATTTTGAAAATAATTGCTTTGGCATATTTTTTATGATTATTTATTATGAAACAAAGTTAATAACTTTACTGTAACACACTGTACTTTCACCAAAATCACTTCACACATCACTGATCTTATGTTGGTTATACTACAACATTCATTTTGAAAATAATTGCTTTGGCATATTTTTTATGATTATTTATTATGAAACAAAATTAATAACTGTACTGTAACACACTGTACTTTCACCAAAATCACTTCTCACATCACTGATCTTATGCTGGTCATACTACAACATTCATTTAGAAAATAATAGCTTTGGCATATTTTTTATGATTATTTATTATGAAACAAAGTTAATAACTGTACTGTAACCCACTGTACTTTCACCAAAATCACTTCACACATCACTGATCTTATGCTGGTTATACTACAACATTCATTTTGAAAATAATTGCTTTGGCATATTTTTTATGATGATTTATTATGAAACAAAGTTAATAACTGTACTGTAACACACTGTACTTTCACCAAAATCACTTCACACATCACTGATCTTATGTTGGTTATACTACAACACTTATTTTGAAAATATATTATTTGGCATATTTTTTATGATTATTTATTATGAAACAAAATTAACCTGTTAACTGTCACTGGCCCACCGGTGGGCCCATTTGCCATTGCATGTTTAAAACAATTATATCCTATACTTAAACTGATCTAATATTGACAAACTATATATCGTTGGAAAGCTCTACGTGTGTACTTTTCATATTTGACCACTGTTTTGGAGGAAATATTATGTAGTGACAATAATTTATTAATTTGTGACAAGAGAAGGTAGCAAAAAAATCAAAAGTATACCAGGAGTTATGAAAAGCCAATAAACACACTTACAATCACTTAAACTTCAGTTTTTATGTTAATAATCCAAACAAATTTTTTAGTTTTTTCATCTTGAACACAATGTTTTAAATAATAAAAAAAGGATATCAATCTTTGCTGTGGTGTGAGGTCAAGTGGTCTCCAAGTGTCCTTTAGGAATCATCAATTGGACATGAATGTCACCTAGTGGCCTTTGTTGGTATAACAGCTCACAATCTCATTTTTTATGATATCAGTCTCAAATTTGGAACACAACTTCTTTAGACCTATAGCTTTTATTTCATATAATTTTTAGGGTGAACCAAATTTTTATTGATATGTTATTTTAATAAAATATAAAATATTATTTATTATTGTTTTTTTATTACAATAAACTTAAATATCTATAATTTTTTGTAAACTAATTTTTTAAACTACAGACACCTGTGCAAGAAACTTCAAAGTCTCTTCTTTAAAACAAGACCAGAATGAGGATCATATTCAAAAGCTGCCCGAATTATATTAATTTGAATTTCGACATTACATTTGCAGGCCTACACTCAAAAATGGGCGTGACAGTTAACAGGTTAATAACTTTACTGTAACACACTGTACTTTCACCAAAATCAGTTCACACATCACTGATCTTATGTTGGTTATACTACAACATTCATTTTGAAAATAATTGCTTTGGCATATTTTTTATGATTATTTATTATGAAACAAAGTTAATAACTGTACTGTAACCCACTGCACTTTCAACAAAATCACTTCACACATCACTGATCTTATGCTGACTATACTACAACATTCATTTTGAAAATAATTGCTTTGGCATATTTTTTATGATTATTTATTATGAAAAAAGTTAATAAATTTACTGTAACTCACTGTACTTTCACCAAAATCACTTCACACATCACTGATCTTATGCTGGTTATACTACAACACTTATTTTGAAAATATATTATTTGGCATATTTTTTATGATTATTTATTATGAAACAAAATTAATAATTTTACTGTACCACACTGTACTTTCACCAAAATCACTTCACACATAACTGATCTTATGTTGGTTATACTACAACATTCATTTTGAAAATAATTGCTTTGGCATATTTTTTATGCTTATTTATTATGAAACAAAGTTAATAACTGTACTGTAACACACTGCACTTTCACCAAAATCACTTCACACATTACTGATCTTATGCTGGTTATACTACAACATTCATTTTGAAAATAATTGCTTTGGCATATTTTTTATGATTATTTATTATGAAACAAAATTAATAACTTTACTGTAACACACTGTACTTTCACCAAAATCACTTCACACATCACTGATCTTATGTTGGTTATACTACAACATTCATTTTGAAAATAATTGCTTTGGCATATTTTTTATGATTATTTATTATGAAACAAAATTAATAACTTTACTGTAACACACTGTACTTTCACCAAAATCACTTCACACATCACTGATCTTATGCTGGTCATACTACAACATTCATTTAGAAAATAATTGCTTTGGCATATTTTTTATGATTATTTATTATGAAACAAAATTAATAACTTTACTGTAACACACTGTACTTTCACCAAAATCACTTCACACATCACTGATCTTATGCTGGTCATACTACAACATTAATTTAGAAAATAATTGCTTTGGCATATTTTTTATGATTATTTATTATGAAACAAAATTAATAACTTTACTGTAACACACTGTACTTTCACCAAAATCACTTCACACATCACTGATCTTATGTTGGTTATACTACAATATTCATTTTGAAAATAATTGCTTTGGCACATTTTTATGAATTTTTATTATGAAAATTTTTAATAACTTTATTGTAACACACTGTACTATCACCAAATTCAGCTCACACATCGCTGCTCTCTTGCTGGTTGTACTTCAAAATTTATTTAGAAAATAATAGTTTTTGCATATTTTCTATAATTGTTCATTAAAAAATTGGTAATAACTTCAGAACAACATAACTTCATGATGTAATAAAATTATTTAATTTATTATCTTTGGTTCCACACTGTAGAAACAGGTTATTTAAACTCAGATACCTAATGCAGGATGTACATCACTGAATTGAGTCAACTCAACTAAATTAAACATTGATATAACTACTTTGAATTAATTTACTTTTCAGTCAAATGTAGGATGTAATAGCACATAATGCTAATGTTCATTGCCATGGTCACTGATTTGATTCCATTTCATTTAGCTTTGGTGCCAGTAATCACCTAGTTTGCACTGTGTATTTCAGTTCCCTATCTGTCGGTCACTACGAGTTATGTCGTGACGACATAGGGATTTACCTGGAAGCCCGAACATCTCTGACTAAGAGAAAACGCCAATGAAATTGGCTAGTGGATTTTGCATACCTGAGCCACTCCCCGTGCATACGGGTATAAGCGACAGGTGCATCCACTCATTAGATTTTTGCTTCGAGCCGAGTGGATGAGAAGAGTGCTGATCTCCACAAAGCCGCTCATCTTTGTTTTGTTCCCGGTTGGCGAACGGTGCGATCAGCGGAGTCCCTCTCATCAGCGATTCCCTGGGCACTTCAACTAAAAGAGCAAATTCTAAAAGAGCAAATCACGGACGTCGCGTCTTTTTTCAAGATGCTCCGTGTCCTTCTGGCGGTCGCTTTCTGTCTGCGGATGACGGACACGATCGTTGTCTTCAGTGTCTGGGTCACCGCTGACTGAAGCTGCGTGGATGACTGCGTCTGTTGTGGGCGATGAGCATGATTTCGCGCGATCTCGCCTTTCCTTTATGAAAGGATTGGCACCTCTGCCGCCACCGTGCTGATCTCTCTGGCTCGAGCAGAGGATCGCCGGCTGACGCTCTGGGAGATCTGAGGGTTACTGTAAGAGCCTCTCCGCGGGCACGCCCCACGGACCTCTTACTCCTCACGCAGCGAACATCCCGTCCGGTTCCCGGGTGATTTCGCTGGTCTGTCCCACGGGCGCCCAGCATTTCATTCGATGCGCCATCTGTAGATAGGATGTCGATCGCAGCATCGGGGATGGGTTCACGCCTCTGAGGATGAAGGTGCGGTGGGCTGCCCCTCGGTGTTGTCGCCACCGCCGCACGGACCCAGAGCTGACGGCCATGCTTGCCCGGGCAGCCGTGAGCATCGGGTTGGAGGTCAACAGACCGCCCAGTCCCGAGCCCTCGCGGCTGGACGATTGGTTTCTCGGAGCGGGCGCGGCTCACAACCGCCCTGCCCGGTGCCTTTCTTCCGGAGGTGCATGAGGAGCTGACGAGTTCGTGGATGGCCCTTTCACGGCCAGAAGCCGCCGTCCGCCTCTGTCCTCACTACCCTCGATGGCGGAGTGGCCAGGGGTACGCTGGCATTCCCCAGGTGGAGAGAGCGCGGTGCACTTGTGCCCACAAACGCCGCCACTTGGAGGAACCGTCCGCTCTCCCGTCAAGGCCTGTAGCTGACAGCCGCTCGCGGCCAAAGCTTACAGTGCTGCGGGCCAGGCAGCCTCCGCCTCTGCACGCCATGGCTATCCTGCAGGTTCACCAAGCCAAGGCACTCAAACAGGTGCACGAGGGTAGTACCGACCCGGGTTGATGCAGGAGCTGCGCACGGCGACTGACTTCGCCCACGAGCGACGAAAGTCACGGCGCGTCCCTCGAAGGCGATGTCCACCATGGTGGTCCAGGAGCGCCATCTCTGGCTCAACCTGGCAGAGATGAAGGACGTCGACAAGGCACGCTTTCTCGACGCCCCCATCTCCCAGGGAGGGCTGTTCGGCGACACCGTCGAGGGCTTCGCCCAGCAGTTCTCGGCGGTACAGCAGCAGACCGAGGCGATCCAGCACATCCTGCCCCGGGCGTGATGCACCATCCACCGCTGCCCGGGCCAGGCTCGGTCTGCCTCGCCGTGGCGCCTCCTGCGTCCTCCAGAGCCGCTCCGCCCCAGGCCGAATCGACACATAGGCCGGTGCGCCGAGCCTCGCAGGAGAGCGGCGCCTGGCAACCCGGAGATGTTGCTCTTTCTCAGGAGAGAGCGCCGCTCCTTCCCCAGTGGAGGGCCGGGAGGAGAATCTTCTGTTTCGTTTTGTTTCTGTTCCGCGCTGGTCCAAGGGCCAGTACCCACCTTCTCAAAGAAAGAGCTAATTTCTTTTCCTCCGGGTTCTCAGGTCCATGGGACGACAGTGTGCGACGCCTGCCTGCCTCACTCGCCCACGACCCACAGCGCCTGGAGGCGTGGCTCACGCTGCCCAGCCTGTCTCGCTGGCTCACGCGACACCGACTCGGCCACGCGATTCAGTTCGCCAGGCGACCTCCCAAGTTCAACGCCGCTTCGAGACGCCGGTGGCAGTCCGGAACGCCCTGTCTTGCGCGAGGAGATTGCTGTCCTCCTGGTAAAGGATGCAATCGAGCCGGTCCCTCCAGCCGAGATGAGGCAGGGGTTTTACAGCCCTTACTTCATTGTACCCAAGAAAGGTGGTGGCCTTCGGCCAATCCTGGATCTGCGAGTCTTGAACCGGGCTTTGCACAAGCTCCTGCTCAAGATGCTGACCAGGCGCATGATCAAATGCATTCAGCCCCAGGATTGGTTTGCAGCGATCGACCTGAAGGACGCTTACTTTCACGCTTCGATCCTTCCGCGACACAGACCGTTTCTACGGTTTGCGTCAAGGTCGGGCATGGCAGTACAGGGTCCTCCCTTCGGGCTCTCCCTGTCTCCCGTGTGTTCACGATGGTTGAGAGGGCGCCTTACCCCTACGGAAGTGGGCGTCAGGATCCTCAACTACCTCGACGATTGGCTTATTCTAGCCCAATCCAGAGAGCAGTTGGGCGATCACAGGGACTTGGTGCCCGCACCTCAGCCAGTTGGGGCTTCGGGTCAACTGGGAAAAGAGCAAGCCTCCCCTGTGCAGAGAATCTCTTTTCTCGGGTGTGGAGTTAGACTCGGTGAGTATGACGGCACGCCTCACGGAGGAACGTGCCCAAGCGGTGCTGAACTGCCTGAGTTCCTTCAGAGGCAGGAATGTGGTACCACTGAAACAGTTTCAGAGGCTCCTGGGGCATATGGCATCCGCAGCTGCAGTCACGCCCGCCGGATTGCTTCATATGAGACCACTTCAGCACTGGCTACTCCGGTCCCGAGGTGGGCATGGCGCGCGGTACACTGCGAGTAGGTATCTCCCAGCAGTGTCGCCGCCCCTCAGCCCCTGGACAGACCTTGCCTTTCACGGGCCGGGTGCCCTAGAACAAGTGTCCCGCATACTGTTGTCACAACAGATGCCTCCAGCACGGGCTGGGCGCTACATGCAACGGGCAGGCAGCCTCGGGCTCTGGACAGGGCCCCGACTGCTTTGGCACATCAACTGCCTGGAGCTGTGGGCAGTGCATTTAGCCTTGCGGCAGTTCCGCCACCGCTGTTGGGCAAGCACGCTAGTCCGCACGGACAACACTGCGGCGGTCTCAGATATCAACCGGCTGGGGGTATACGATCACACCGCATGTCACAGCTCGCCCGCCATCTCCTCCTCTGGAGTCACACGCAGTTCAAGTCACCGCGTGCTGTTCACATCCCAGGGCAGCTCAATGCGGCGGCCGACGCGCCTCACGACAGCTCACGCCCTCGGAGAATGGCGACTCCATCCCGAGACGATCCGGCTGATCTGGAGTCGATTCGGGAAGCTCAGGTAGACCTGTTTGCCTCCCGAGTCCTCCCACTGCCAGCTGTACTTCTCCTTGACCGAGGGCCCCTCGGCACAGACGCACTGGCACACAGCTGGCCTCGGGCCTTACGCAGCATGCGTTTCCCCAGTGAGCCTACTTGCACAGACACTGTGCAAGCTCAGGAGGACGAGGAGCAGGTCCTGCTGGTTGCGCCCATTGGCCCACCCGGACCTGGTTTCCCGAACTCATCGCGACAGTACCTCCCTGGCATTCCTCTGAGGAAGGACCTCCTTTCTCAGGGGCTCGGCACCATATGGCACCCGCGTCCAGATCTATGGAACCTCCATGTGTGGCTCCTGGACGGGACACGGCAGACTTGAGTGGTCTACCACCGGCGGTGGTAGAGACCATCATTCAGGCTAGGGCTCCTTCAACAAGGCAAACCCACGCACTGAAATGGAGTCTGTTCAGAACCTGGTGTTCTTCTCGCGAAGACCCCAAGATGCACGATTGGAGTAGTGCTTTCTTTCCTGCAAGAAAGGTTGGAGCGTAGGCTGTCACCTCCACCTTGAAAGTGTAGCTATTGCGGCTCACCACGATGCAGTGGACGGCCGGTCCTGGGAAAGCATGATCTCGTGAGGTTCCTGAAGGGGCCAGGAGGATGAATCCTCCAGGCCTCCCCTTGTGCCCTCTCTTGGGACCTCTCTATCGTCCTGGCTGGACTTCAGAGGGGCCTTTGAGCCGCTGGACTCAGTCGAGCTGAAGTTCCTGTCTCTTAAGACAGCGCTCCTGACCGCGCCACTTCCATCAAACGGGTCGGGGACCTCCAGGCGTTGTTTAAGAGTGCCTTTGTTCGGGCCGGTCTACTCACGTTGTCTTGAGACCCCGGCCTGGATACGTGCCCAAGGTTCCCACCACGCCCTTCTGCGATCAGGTGGTGAACCTGCAAGCACTGCCCTCGGAGGAGGCAGATCCAGCCTTAGCGTTGCTGTGTCCCGTAAGAGCATTGCGCATCACGTGACCCGCACCCGGAGCGCCAGAAGCTCCGAGCAGTTCTTTGTCTGCCACGGAGGGCAGCAGAAAGGGAAGGCTGTCTCCAAACAGAGGTTGGCCCACTGGATAGTGGAGGCCGCCGCCTTGGCGTACCAGTCGCAAGGCGAGCCATGCCCCTGGGGTGAGGGCTCACTCCACCAGGAGTGTTGCCTCCTCCCATGCGTTAGCGCACGGTGCCTCTTTGGCAGACATCTGCAGAGCTGGGCTGGGCGACATCAACACCTTCGCAAGATTCTACAATCGCTGAGACAGTTTCTTCCGTATTGGGTAAGTAATGGGCGAGAAGAACTGGCGGTGTCACGCTTGCACCATTCCCTCACCCGGGATCGAGCCTTTCTCCCCCGGTTCAGTTCCCCGGACGGTGAACCCTTGTGGAATCCTCCAGCACCCCCGGCAGTCAGACTGGGCGGAGCAGTCTGACGCCAGGCCCAGTACTGGTGTTAGCTCGCCGGGTCTCCGGTCAGCCTCTGTACTGGGCTAGGTGTCCGATGGCCTGATTCCCTTCGGGTAATCCCATATGTGTATTCTTCCACGGTAAGGTTTCCCTCATGGTAAACCCGTGTCTTCCTGTGACAGAGCTTCTGTCAGGTTCTGCTGGCAGCCCTCCTCCCTACTCCTAGGTAGGATCTGCCCCAGAGTCCAGTCGTGATGTAGTACTGCCCCAAGCCTGGGCCAGTCCATATCAGTGTCTCCACATGTTACCTCCCTTCGGGCAGGATGTGGCCTCCGTAGCGCCCTTCATGGAAGGCTCGCTTCCCCGCCGCTACGACAAGCTGTAACAACAAATAGGAAAGACCTGAAGCTGTCTTTCACTGAAGGTCGAAATCCCTTCCGATTCCGTGGGGAAAGGAACAGCGGCTTGGCTATCTCCAGCAGCGATGTACTCAGTGGTCCGGTGGGCACCAAGGTTAGCGAATTTGCACTGGAGCGGTAGGAAGGTTGCAACCTCTTGCATGGCATTTGTCTGTCACGCACTCGCTTGTCAACATCTGCATGCCACAAGGTTGTGACGGGGTTCAGCTTGTGGCGCTTTCCATAGGACCCTATGTCGTCACGACATAACTCGTAGTGACCGATAGGAACGTCTAGATTACGTGCACGTAACCCCGTTCCTGATGGAGGGAACGAGAGACGTTATGTCCCCATGCCACAATCTTGAACCATTGCTGGTTGCCAGGGACTGCCTCGGCTCCTCAGCGTAAAACCTAATGAGTGGATGCACCTGTCACCTTTTATACCCGTATGCACGGGAGTGGCTCAGGTATGCAAAATCCACTAGCCAATTTCATTGGCGTTTTCTTAGTCAGAGATGTTCGGGGCTTCCAGGTAAATCCCCTATGTCGTCACGACATAACGTCTCCGTTCCCTCCATCAGGGAACGGGGGTTACGTACGTAACCTAGACGTTCCTCTGTTTCAGTTCATGAGTTGGTCTCATCTATTACGTCTGTGCTCTACAATGCTACCGTGTTTGGATTGCCTGTGTGTTAAAAACCTTTGAAACATGCATCTTTATATACAGCACATTGTGACAGTAACAACCATAGCTTTTGCACAACTGTTATTTTTTTCTTCTATGATTTCTACATTTCTCTCCCTTTGCAGTCCTGAGTAGAGCATGATTGGAAGTGTAAATCATTGTATCTACTTCTATAATAAAACTTTAATACACAAAAAAACCTCCAACAACAACAAAACACATGTTGTAACGGACTCACCAGCCATGCCATCCACCTACACCTGATCTCAATTACATATTACTTATTACCCACACATGATTCCACTTTCCATACACCTTAAAGGTCTACTGACCCCTTTCCTTCATTGACTGGTCTTGAGGTTACAAGCTCTTCATTGATCCTGTCACTTACCTGCTGGATTCCTGACACACAGTGGACGTCCTCCTCCTGTTTTCACTACAAAGAGGGGAAAGATAAGAACTATGAAATCTTCAGTTTATTGAGCTTCATCAAACTCTTTAGTTGTTGCACGTACCTTTTGATATTGTCTTCAGTTTGGTTAATAAAGAAGCTCTTACCTTATTCCTCTTCGTGTGCCTCTTCATCCAGTGCGTGACACATGAAGTATAAACTCAAATTAATTAAGTAAACCTATTTATCATGATTAACTGTTGTGACAACATCATAAAATAATTGTATTGTATGACCTTATTTTATTTATTGACATGGAACTGTATAAGTACCACAATAACAGCACAGACATCCATTTGCACACAACTCTATATCTATAGCCTATATATATATATATATATATATATACATACAGTATGTATATGTATATATGTTATCCTGTCTATGTCTGCACTATTGTATTAAGTTTTATTTATTGCTTATATTTTGTACTGTTGTGTGAAATTACATTTTGCATTGCCTATAGGTATGTCTCTACTTTTTCAACACCTGTCACCAAGATAAATGTATTGTGTGTGCAATGTAAACATTCTTGGCAATAAAGCTCTTTTGATTTTGCACAAGACATAAAATTAATTACATTTTAAAGAATTTTTTTGCGTCCATGGTTGCTTTTTTTAAGACACTGTGTTCATTTTTCCCAAATATCTGTATTCATGTTTTTGTCTGTCAAGATGATATACAGACAACTGAAGTTTTTTTTTTATTAAAATAATTGTCATTTATTATTTATTCATTCATTTTATTCTTCAATGTATTTTTTTTATTTGTTTATTGTTATTTTAATTGTATGCACTCAAATAATTTCAGGAGAAATATGTATTATTGTTTGGAGAGAAAGATGCAGTCACTGCCACGCTTTTCCAGAAAACATAACTGGGATGCTCTTACATAATGAAATAAGCCTATCTTCATTTTTTATTAATGTAATGTCGATTCTGAGCAAACTCATTTTTGTTTATTAAATGTAAATATATGAAGACAAAAATGTATTTTGATGTATTTAATATAGACTTTTTCTGTGACTATAGTAGTAGCCAATCAGGAGCAACTTTCAATTAATCTCTAACTGCATCATTGCATGTAGAGACGAATGTTGCTTCTGATTGGCTGGTGAACTGTGGTAGAAATGCAGTCCTGTTTTAATCTGTTACAACTATGATCAGGAAAGCATGGTTTATGCATTTATTCTTGGACTTTTTTTCTTCAGTGAAGTTTCATGGATATATGTAAGTAAACTTGTATTTGCTTATTGTATTATAATTGTGTATTTTAAATAGCAATTGTTTTCAAGATAAGTGTTGTAGTATAACCAGCAGGAGGTAAGTGATGTGTGAAGTGCATTTGGTGAAAGTACAGTGTGTTACAGTAAAGTTATTAATTTTGTTTCATAATAAATAATCATAAAAAATATGCCAAATAATTTATTTTCAAAATAAGTGTTGTAGTATAACCAGCAGGAGAGCACTGATGTGTGAAGTGATTTTGGTGAAAGTACAGTGTGTTACAGTACAGTTATTAACTTTGTTTCATAATAAATAATCATAAAAAATATGCCAAATAATATATTTTCAAAATAAGTGTTGTAGTATAACCAGCATAAGATCTGTGATGTGTGAAGTGATTTTGGTGAAAGTACAGTAAGTTACAGTAAAGTTATTAACTTTTTTCATAATAAATAATCATAAAAAATATGCCAAAGCAATTATTTTCAAAATGAATGTTGTAGTATAACCAACATAAGATCAGTGATGTGTGAAGTGATTTTGGTGAAAGTACAGTGTGTTACAGTAAAGTTATTAACTTTTTTCATAATAAATAATCATAAAAAATATGCCAAAGCAATTATTTTCAAAATGAATGTTGTAGTATAACCAGCATAAGATCAGTGATGTGTGAAGTGATTTTGGTGAAAGTACAGTGTGTTACAGTAAAGTTATTAACTTTGTTTCATAATAAATAATCATAAAAAATATGCCAAAGCAATTATTTTCAAAATGAATGTTGTAGTATAACCAACATAAGATCAGTGATGTGTGAAGTGATTTTGGTGAAAGTACAGTGTGTTACAGTAAAGTTATTAATTTTGTTTCATAATAAATAATCATAAAAAAATGCCAAATAATATATTTTCAAAATAAGTGTTGTAGTATAACCAACATAAGATCAGTGATGTGTGAAGTGATTTTGGTGAAAGTACAGTGAGTTACAGTAAAGTTATTAACTTTTTTCATAATAAATAATCATAAAAAATATGCCAAAGCAATTATTTTCAAAATGAATGTTGTAGTATAACCAGCATAAGATCAGTGATGTGTGAAGTGATTTTGGTGAAAGTAACAGTGGTTACAGTACAGTTATTAACTTTGTTTCATAATAAATAATCATAAAAAATATGCCAAAGCTAATTATTTTCAAATGAATGTTGTAGTATAACCAGCATAAGATCAGTGATGTGAGAAGTGATTTTGGTGAAAGTACAGTGTGTTACAGTAAAGTTATTAATTTTGTTTCATAATAAATAATCATAAAAATATGCCAAATAATATATTTTCAAAATAAGTGTTGTAGTATAACCAGCATAAGATCAGTGATGTGTGAAGTGATTTTGGTGAAAGTACAGTGAGTTACAGTAAAGTTATTAACTTTTTCATAATAAATAATCATAAAAAAATATGCCAAAGCAATTATTTTCAAAATTAATGTTGTAGTATAACCAGCATAAGATCAGTGATGTGTGAAGTGATTTTGGTGAAAGTGTGTTACAGTACAGTTATTAACTTTGTTTCATAATAAATAATCATAAAAAATATGCCAAAGCAATTATTTTCAAAATGAATGTTGTAGTATAACCAGCATAAGATCAGTGATGTGTGAAGTGATTTTGGTGAAAGTACAGTGTGTTACAGTAAAGTTATTAATTTTGTTTCATAATAAATAATCATAAAAAATATGCCAAAGCAATTATTTTCAAAATAAGTGTTGTAGTATAACCAGCAGGAGAGCACTGATGTGTGAAGTGATTTTGGTGAAAGTACAGTTTGTTACAGTAAAGTTATTAATTTTGTTTCATAATAAATAATCAAAAAATATGCCAAAGCAATTATTTTCAAAATGAATGTTGTAGTATAACCAACATAAGATCAGTGATGTGTGAAGTGATTTTGGTGAAAGTACAGTGTGTTACAGTAAAGTTATTAATTTTGTTTCATAATAAATAATCATAAAAATATGCCAAATAATATATTTTCTAAATAAGTGTTGTAGTATAACCAGCATAGATCACTGATGTGTGAAGTGATTTTGGTGAAAGTACAGTGTGTTACAGTAAAGTTATTAACTATTTTCATAATAAATAAAAAAATATGTAAAAGCAATATTAAAAAAAAATAACTGTTGTAGCTACAATGTGTTACAGTGAAGGTATTGATTTTTTTTTTCGCGTTTCGCACTTTGCAGACGGTCCCTGTCTCTCAGACGCCAGCGCATTTAGATTAATGTATTTTGCACGGATCTCTAACTGCATCATTGCATGTAGAGAGACGAATGTTGCTTCTGATTGGCTGGTGAACTGTGGTAGAAATGCAGTCCTGTTTAATCTGTTACAACTATGATCAGGAAAGCATGGTTTATGCATTTATTCTTGGACTTTTTTCTTCAGTGAAGTTTCATGGATATATGAAAAACTTGTATTTGCTTATTGTATTATAATTGTGTATTTTAAATAGCAATTGTTTTCAAGATAAGTGTTGTAGTATAACCAGCAGGAGGTAAGTGATGTGAAGTGCATTTGGTGAAAGTACAGTGTGTTACAGTAAAGTTATTAATTTTGTTTCATAATAAATAATCATAAAAATATGCCAAATAATTTATTTTCAAAATAAGTGTTGTAGTATAACCAGCAGGAGAGCACTGATGTGTGAAGTGATTTTGGTGAAAGTACAGTGTGTTACAGTAAAGTTATTAACTTTGTTTCATAATAAATAATCATAAAAATATGCCAAATAATATATTTTCAAAATAAGTGTTGTAGTATAACCAGCATAAGATCAGTGATGTGTGAAGTGATTTTGGTGAAAGTACAGTAAGTTACAGTAAAGTTATTAACTTTTTTCATAATAAATAATCATAAAAAAGGAGCGGAGGAAAGCTTGTTTTGAGGAAAACACACTTGTAGCTTGTTTACTACATCACTACGAATAAAAAGAGGTGTCATTTGTGTCGTAAAAACGTTTTGCTCGCGAGTTATTGATCCGGAAAAGTCGAATCTGTGAATATCTTGCCAACTTTACCGAACTCTGGAAGTGATGGAAACTTCTGTCGCTAAGTTGTGTAACTTCAGTTATTTTGTCGTGCAAAATTTGTGTGATTAAGTATACAGGATAGCTGGCAGCCATATTAACTCTGTTATGAACTATTTCAATAAATGAACTGCTCATCCTCAAAGGATGACATGTATCGTGTTATATTTGTGATAAATTAATCTCACGCTGCTAACTGACCTTTATTTCAAAGTCTGGCTGCGTGATTAAAGCAGCTTACCGCTTCCTTCATCCGTAATGACTATAACTTACCCCAGATCATTACCAGAGCCTGTCGCTTCCAGTCCAAGCATAAACACCTTTCAGGCCTTACACTTCTGCATGTGGAGAACTGAACAAAACAGAACGCCTTTAACAAGTTATTTGCTGCAGGACACCAAATGTAAATGCTGTCTTATCGATCGTTAACACTGAATCAGAAATAAGTTAAGACAAGCTGTTGGTTTTAATAAATGACACCTAAAAGATATTCTATCTGACAAAAACACTTCAAAACTCCCATTTAGTTTAGAAATTGGTTCACTTTTAATTAACAGAGAGTATTTTATTTGTAATATCTTGAATTTAAATATTATTTATTACATCTGAAAATAATAAAAATAGAAACTGTATGTGCAGTATTTATATCTGTGTGACATTTGTGTTTAAATCAAGCATGTGACCCATCAGTTTACTTATTCAAATAGATTCAAACTTTACACCATGTAACATTGTTTTAAATGGATAGTTCACCCAAAAATGAAAAACATTATTCACACTCATTCGTTCCAAACCCGTAAGTACTTCGTTCATTTTCGGAACACAAATTAAGATATTTTTGATTAATTCCGAGAGCTATCTGTCCCTCCCATAGACAGCAAGTATCCTAACACGGTCAAGGCCCAGAAACGTAGCAAGGACATTGTTAAAATAATCCATGTGACATCAGTGGATCAACTGTAATTTTACGAAGCTACGAGAATACCTTTTTTGTGCAAAGAAAACAATAATAACAATTTATTCAACAATTCGTCTCTTCTGTGTCACCCTATAGCGTCATTTTGGAGAGTATCACATATGTAAACAATGTAGGCCTATGCAACATATGTATGCAGATACATTGTTTACATTCAAATCAAAACGTATACAATGTAAACAGAGTATCCACGTACGGTGCTGCTGACAGAACAGTATACGTTGTTTACGTATGTGATACTCTCCAAAATGGTGCTTTAGGGTGAAGCGGAGGAGACGAATTGTTGAATAAAGTCATTATTTTTGTTTTCTTTGCGCAAAAAAAGTATTCTCATTGCTTCGAAAAATTACAGTTGAACCACTGATGTCATATGGATTATTTTATCTATGTCCTTACTATGTTTCCGAGCCTTGGTCTTGTTAGGACCCTTGCTGTCTAAGGAGGGTCTGAGAGCTCTCGGATTTCAAGATATCAGATCTGATTCTCTTGATATCAGAAATATCTTAATTTGTGTTTCTGAAGGTCTTATGGGTTTGGAACGACGTGTGAGTAATTAATGACAGAATTTAAATTTTTGGGTGAACTATCCCTTTAATCATGTAACACAAATGTACATTTGTGAAAAAGTATCGCCTGATGGTCACTCAGATAACTTGTTTTATGTTTGGTGTCTGCATTCTGTTATGACTATATTCATTTCAAAAATATTTGTAAAGCGCTTTTTACGATACAATCGTTTCAAAGCAGCTTTACAGGAAATTAAGTTTCCACAATATATTTACATATTGTAGAAACGTAATATATTTAACTTATGGCAAAATTTGGTTAATTTTGTATATTGTCTGAGGGTTGGCTTCCTCTGAGACAACAGTAAAGAGAGTGACTGATATTCCACGCATATAGACCACTAATATGACATGAAAAAAATACATAAACATCAGCCTGGCATTTTAATGCAGGAAAGCAGATTACAACAAGGTAATTTTACACATTCTCACAGGAAATCTCATGAAAACATAACTGCATAGCGATGAGAGCATTTTTGGTTGAAGTAAAACAATAGAACGTTGAATGGAATGTCAGTGAGTCTAAATTATAATATATTTTGCTTCTTTAAACATATTTTTTTAATCTATTTTTCAGAAAATAAACAGCAAAAACCTTGGTCACCATTAGTTATCCCTGAGTTGAGTTATGTCTAAGAATTATCTATTTGTTTTAATCCCAACCTGCCAAACGCGTCAGTGGATCCGAATGATACAGAAAGCAATGAGTTTTTAATAAAATATAGAATTTAAAGATGTTGCATTTATAATGCAAGGCTGGTATTATGATTAAAACCAGGTTCACTATATTTGTGCTTCACTTTTTGCATTTCTAAGGCTAATATTTGACACTTCCATGGAATATAACTTGCGTATCATCTGAACTATAGGCATCAAACGTTAATATTCAGCTCAGGTCACATATATGGTGAAATACATTTCAAACTCATGGTAGTGTTTGCTTTTTTTTCATGCTCATGTGTCTTAATACAGCCTTCAATGCCAAAAATATTTTCTTTTGTCAGTATTTTTGTCTTGTTTTCTTGTAAAAACTAGAAGCCAAATTGAATAAGAATAGTTAAAAAATAAATTAATTTAATATTTATACCTTTATAATATAACAAAAAGTAAAATTTTAAACCTTTATTAATTATATCGTACATGTTATTTGTTTACAAATATTTAGAAAATGTCAGTTGATAAAAAGGCAAAAATACTGATTATAACTGCAACTGCATAATTAGTAATTAGCAGTCAATTAGTGAAATTTAAGAGAAAGGTCCATCGTCTATTGGCAGTAGTGTAGCGATGTATGGAGCACATCTCACACAATACTTTTTTAGTTTTAAATAAGCAACTTTCATTGGTCAGCATGGTGACAATATCCACGTGACCAACCTGATCCCTCTGCGAAATCTGCAAGGGAAACGTTCATCCTTATACAAACTTCCAAATCACTTCTATTGACATTTCTCAATTTCACTAAGAGCAGTAAATGTGATCGCACTTACTATAACAATATTTTACATCCAAAATAGACTCACATACAGACAATATAGTATCCTTTAGCAGGAGAAAATAGCATTTTGATTTATTTTTACATAGGCTTTTGGAAAATACAATTTTCAATCTTTATAAATGATTATTGCTGAAGGTCCCTATCCTTACTGTATCTGTAAACCAGCACAATACTGAAGAAAGAAGAAAGAGCGCAGTGTCATTTGACCCAGGAGTCGCTCTCAATTCTGTCAGTAATGGCTGCTGCTGGGTTTTCATTCTTCTCGTGAAGGTTGTTGTTGTTATTGTTGTTGCTGCAAGTGAACTGGATCTCACGCCGGTTATTCTGGATGGCCGATGTCTCCTGAAGCCTGAGTTCATCCAGCTTCCTCCACAGTTCCTCACGTTCCTGCTCTTTCTTCTTCTCTCTGAGGACAGAAGTGATGGTATTCATGAGCGGTGTGATTTTGAGCTAAATGAGAAAAGTAAACACGTGATCTTACCGCTGTCTGTCAGATTTGTAAGAGGCCGTCAGTTCATCAAACAGCTTGCTGTTCATCTCCATCAGTGTTTTTAATACATTGTACACCAGGGCCACGATCGTCCTGAGACAATTAAAAGAGAGTTACTGCATGTCATTTCTTTCAACCATTCACCAAACTGCATGTATGGAGCAACTAGTACAATCGTCAAAAAGTCTTTTTTTCTGTTTGACAGAAAAAGTCGGTCAGTTTGGGTTTGGAATGAAGGTAATTAATGATTCCTTTAATAAAATGTGGCAATGATCAAATGAAAAATCCACAACATACTGGTTCCAGTGTTCTTTGGAAATCCGGTACAAGTTTCCAAACATGATGGGAAGGATTTTGGCATTATTCTCCTCGATTAGACTCAAAATGTATTCATTGTTCCAGTAGTACAGTGCTCGTTCTGCTACCTGCAAATATCAGAGATAATGAAACGTACACTGCAGTCCAAAAGTTTGGCATCAGCTTAAGAATTTAACACTTTTATTAATTTACATTTAGTCATTTAGCAGATGCTTTTATCCAAAAGACACATTTAATTGATTAAACGTGACAGTAAAAGTAACATGTATAATGTTACAAAATATTAATTTTTCAAATAAATGTTGTACTTTTGAACTTTTCTTTCCAAGAATCCGTAAATATTAAGCAGCACAATTGTTTTCAACTTTCTATAAAAAATAAAAAATAAACTGGTAATGGATAACAATCAAATCCATGCCACACATATTTGCAAAACAATAACCTCTTGAAAAAGAAAATAAAGTATTGGGCATAAAGAATTGCAGAATAAAGATGTAATTAATGGCAAAATATGGCATAAAGTGAACTGGCCCAAAAGTGAACTGCAAAGGTAAAATTGTATCACAAGCTCACACTTGACTGAAACAGATTTAAGCTCTGCAGACTAGAGATCTTCACGGGTCCAAAAATTCGTACCCGAAGAGACCCGACCCAGACCCGTATTTTATTTGAAAGTGGGACTCGAACCCGTGCAGACCCGAGAAATGCCTTAAATGTACTACCGGGACCCGACCGACCATTTTTTGAAAGTTGGACCCGAACCCGGCTGGGAGGACACAGACCCGACTGCACCCGTCCCGATCGGCAAATATTGCACAGCAAATGCTATTGAGTCAATAAACAAGTTGCGAAAAAAAAACTTTTTGCCTTAACTACTGTTAGTAGCCCTCTCCCTGACTCTAACTTTGCTAATACATTTCCATCCATGTTAGGCTGTTTGTCTCTTGCCGACTGAAAGAGCCTTCTTAATCCAATCATTATTCCATCTTTAAAAGTCTACTTGCTGTCACGGAGACGGATGACTAATGCAACTTCACAGTTTTTTCTCCCATCTGGAGTCAACTTCAACTGTTACGTTTACCCTTTTTAACTACAATAATGATACTTTTTGTTGGTTGTAATAAAGACTTGGAGGAATATTTTTTTTTGCAAGAAACGCACAGAATTAGAAGTTACACTTTACTGCGCGTTCAATAACAGGTGGGTCTCTTCAGTTTTGTTTCAGTTTGTTTTTTCACATCACTCATGAAGGAATCCATGATCACCGTTCACTTGCAGTACTACATTATCTTCGCCCGCGCTCTGTTTCTAGCGGCTGAGGTAACGCATGTTTTTTTTTCTTCCAGTTTATTTCCCGCTCAAATTTTTCACATCCTAATTTTACAAACTGCAAGTTACACACACGCATGCTGACTGACGCTGATCTCTGGCGGGTGCAGTGTTCTCCGATCGACTCCGGTATTACACACAAAGTTAAAAAGACCCGGGACCGAAGTAATAGATTGAGACCCGACCCGGACTCGGCTGACCACTTAAAATATAGACCTGAACCCGTATGGGTCCCGGGTCAACGGGTCCTGCGTGAAGACCTCTACTGCAGACAAACTGATAGATATCACCAAGGAAAATTGTGTGTTGCAGAATCAACGGTGCTAAAAATCTGTTGCAGCAAAAAAAAAAAAAACCTTCTTAAGCTTCTATAATAGCAGGTCATTGACTTTTTGCAATGAATTATCTGTAATTTTTTATTAAATTTTATCATTCTATATTTCACAATTATTTATATTTGTTTGCAAAACTTTTCCTCAATGCTTTTTGTGCAATTTTTAAGAAATATACTGTGTGTGGCATGGATTTGATTCCATAGTTAAGTCATTGACTGTGATCACATACACTATACCTGAAAATGAGGGCTGGCTACACATTTAGAGATTTGCTTAAATAAAGGCTCCTGAATCTTCTTGAACTGCGTAGGTTCGACAACGTCCAGGATCTCTTCAATTTCCCCAAGAAACATGACCTAACCGAGCAGAGACAGAACACAAAATCTCACTTCAGTCTGCAAATACATTAGAAACAAGTAGGAAAAAGAGAACAGCCATTATATTGCCAGTCATAATGCATGCATTACTTTTTTGTAATTCTTGGCATATAAATGATCAGACAGTTTACCTCTTTCTGACTACATGTCCTAGGCCAAAATTTAAGAAGGCCACGAACCACCTAAGAGGAAACAGAAAAGATACATTTTGATAAATTATGCAATTCTAATGAACTTGAATTATATCATAGAAATACATCATGAAATAAAGGGAAAGTTATATATATATATATATATATATATATATATATATATATATTAGGGATGGGCATTTTAAGCAAAAGTAATATTCGATAATCGCTGGGTATTATTCGATTACTATTCGAAAATCGCACCCCTCCCGCGCATGCACCCGCCCACCCACGCACACACACACACACATGCACACACACAAAGAGAGAGGAGGAGAGAGACCATCCAGGCTTTCAATCTGTATGATAACAAACGGTTTAATTAATTAGAGAATAGTCTATCTTAACCCAAGAAAATTAATGGTTGTAAGTATGAGTGCTGAAACATATTAATATGACTTAACCTATGACGGCATTTATTAACAGAACAGTCCGCGGATTATCAACTGCTCATAAAGCTAGGACATTTCTATTTTAAAAATTAACATGAACATTCATATTATTAAAAGAAAATCTTAAATTTGATTAATGCATCAATGAATATTAGGCGTAAAACATATTGCTCGCTAAACAGAATGTCATTCTTAAAACATTATGCGCTAAAACATAATTTGTGAACCACCTGAATGACGGCACTTATTATGTGAACATTAATTTTAACGTCTGTCTTCATAACAATAACCTATTTCATATATATATATATATATATAAATTAACATGTTCACATGCTCGGGAAGAAGACGGGAGTGTTGTTCACAATTAGTTCGGTGAACTTTGAATTGAAACAAGGGAACGAATATAGAGTGAATGAAGCGGCATTTAATACACAGAGCTGTAGTTCACTGACAAGCTACGCGATCTCACGTTCACTATCACACGCGATTCATCAGCGATTCTGAGCGCGAATTGCGTAGCTTGTCAGTGATCTATGGCTTTATGGTTTTATGGATCTATGTCCTTCACGCCATCGGACAGTCTTTATTGTCAAGCCCTGGTACACCTTTAGAAAATAATCACACAACCTAATCGATATTCTATAATTAAATTGACTAATCGAATATTCGAAAATCGTGACCCATCCCTAATATATATATATCACATACACATCTAAGGCCACTGTTGGATTTCTGAAGAAGAACAGGGTGAAAGTGATTCAGTGGCCAAGTATGTCTCCTGATCTGAACCCAATCGAACACCTATGGGGAATTCAAGAGACAAGTTGAGCATCACTCCATCCAGCATCCAATCTCTAAAAGAGGTCATTCTTGAAGAATGGAAAAGATAGATCTGGCAAAATGTCGCCAACTTGTTCATTCCATGCCTAGAAGACTTGGTGCTGTCATTAAAAATCATGGAGGCCATACAAAGTACTAGATTTAGTAGTTTTTGTTGTGGGGTGTACTCATTTTTGCATCACCCTAATTTGAGTAAAACTGAAAAATGTGTAATCTAAGTTATAACATGAAAGTAAGGTTAATAATATAAGTTAAACAGATGTTATATTAAACTTAGTCTTGTCAACATTTTGGAAATGGTTTTTGTGTTCATTGAGATATTGTTTAAAATTTTACTTTTCAAAGGGGGTGTACTCATTTACGCTGAGCACTGTATATATATATATATATGTGTGTGTGTGTGTGTGTGTGTGTGTGTGTGTGTGTGTGTGTGTGTGTATAAACAAAAATATAATAAATAAATATATATTACAAATAAATTATAAATATTTATTAAAGTATACATTAAAATAAAAACATCTAAATATGTATTATATATTAAAATAAATTATAAAACTATCTTTGATGCAAAAAAGTGGCCTCACTTCATAAAAAATCTTGAGAATCAACAGAAAAGTAAAGAGAAAATAATAATATTATTATTATTGATAATAATTTATATTTTATGACAATATCATAAATTACTACTATTTTATGATGAATTATTAAGACAATCATCATTGTGTTTTTTATTATTATTATTATTATTCTACTTATGAGTGACATTGCTTCAATTACAAGGTGGAGTATGCTTATTTTCTTGTCTAATTTGTTAGCTAGTTTTGTAAATGAATAAAGTTTTATTTCAATGTATCACAAGAAATGCAAATTGTGACATTCAGTTATCGTGTTGACAAGAAAGCACTGTATAAATGGCTACTAGCTTTTAACTAAATAAAAGTACATTTGGCACCTTCCTGTCTTCTGACTGCCATAATCCATTTCTAATTCTTCCTTTTTATGAAAATCATGCAAACTAGGGATCAGGCACGTGCAAAGAGTTCCTCAGAGGCAGGGGCTCAATTGTAAAATATATATACACACACACACATATACACATACAGGTCAAAAGTTTGAATACATTACTATTTATGAAAGAAGTAACTTTTGGTCATCAAGCGCCTGCATTTATTTGATCAAATATTTAATATAATATAGTAAAGATTGATATTGTTGGAAAACATCTCTATTTTGAATAAATGCTGTTCTTTTGATTTTTTTTATTTACGGTTGTCTCCAATATTGATAATAAATCCGCATATTAGAATGATTTCAGAAGGACCATGCACTGAAGACTTCAGTAATGATGCTAAAATCAGTTACAAAATATTACTGAAGACTTCAGTAATGATGCTGAAATCAGTTACGAAATATTATTACTTGCCTATAAGGCCCTAAATGATTTAGCTCCTGCTTACCTAACTAATCTACTATCACGCTACAATCCAACCCGCTCCCTAAGGTCGCAAAACTCTGGACTCTTGCTAGTACCTAGGATAGCAAAATCCACTAAAGGAGGTAAAACTTTTTCATATCTGGCTCCTAAACTCTGGAATAGCCTTCCTGATAATGTTTGGGGTTCAGACACACTCTCTCAGTTTAAATCTAGATTAAAGACATCTCTTTAGCCAAGCATTCATATAATGCATCTCACAATCTTGTACTGCCAGTCCATCTGAACAAATGCACATTATTATGCTTTAACTTGGGTTATACTGATAATTTCATCCAGGGTTATTCCTGGATGGAACAACTGTTACGCTAATTGTCTTATTGTTTCTATGTTTCTGCCACGAGATTAACATTCCATGGTAGCTAGGAATTACACAAGCTTCAGTCTGGATCCAACCCTTAAACGATCGGAGATGACCGAACACCTGAGAAGAGACGATGACAACCCCTCAGAGGACCTCAGAGGAAGCCAACCATCAGCGATTATACTGACTTAACCAAAGTCTGCCATAAATGGAGGATCAGCACCTAGAGACAACCTCTACAGCCCTGAACGTCAGCGGAGTCTAGGACACATAGATGAGCCCCAGAGACAGATCTCCAGTGAGGAACTCGTCACCTAGACATCCATCGGGAAAAGACCACTGGAACCAGTGGACCACTTACACTCTGACTTTGCTGCAGTTGAAACAAACTACTGGTTCTTCTGGCCGGAGGGGAACTGGCCCCCCGACTGAGCCTGGTTTCTCCCAAGGTTTTTTCTCCGTTCTGTCATAGATGGAGTTTTCGTTCCTTGCCGCTGTCGCCTCTGGCATGCTTAGTTGGGGAATCTTCATTTCCAGTAATATCATCGACTTGATTGCACATATATTATTTAAACTGAACTGAGCTGGACAATGCCATTACTAAATTCAATAATGAAATGCATTCAGCTAATAATTGAGTGTTAAATCCTGTCATTTTACATTATTGACAATTTGCCTATTTTGATACTGTGCAGTGCTTTGTTACAATTTGTATTGTTAAAAGCGCTATATAAATAAAGGTGACTTGACTTGACTGAAAATTCAGCACTGCGTCACAGAAATAAATTATATTTTTAAGTATATTAAAATACATTCTTTTAAATTGTAATAATATTTTAACAATACTATATTTTTTTCAGATTTTTGATCAAATAAATACAGGCTTGATGACCATAAGACACTTTCATAATGCTGCATAATTATCAGAAATGGTAATATAATAAAGTCCTTTCACATCTCCATTTCTCCAGCCTACACTTCACATAATCAGCCTGTAGGTGGCACTTGGGCTTCATTAACTATGATAGTTTCATGAAAGAGTAAACGGTGCATCATACATAAATGTAAGTGAATTGAATAGCCTACTGATTATCATTATTGCAACTTTTGGCGCTGCATGGTTTTGCGCCGTGCTTTTGTAGTCATTTAGCATACATTTTCTCAGCGATGTCATTTGATTTATAAAATGAGACAAACCGCAGATCCAGATCGCTCCACAAATAAGCTGTCCCATGTAATTTTCCACCGATTTATGAATAAGAATGGAAAATGACTGCTCCACCTCACATTATTGTCCAAAGAAGTTTGAACCTCTTGTGCCAGATCATGATTGGTTGGTGTATTATACATGACAAACGGGCATTGATGAATTATGTAATGTTCTAAAATATTTAATTTATAGATTTTATTAAACGGCACACTAGCTTTTATTATTTATGAAAAAAAAAGTGTAAAATATTGTTTGGTATATTTATTTTCCTTCCGTCGACCCACTGTGAACATGTGAATTCTGTCTGTGAATATGCAGTTATATTACGGGTCGTTGGCATGAATTGTACTGGTGATGGTGGTGGAGCGCGCTCTTGGAGCGAGTGAAAACCACGACGTTATGACTCCATTCAGAATCACACCGCTCATACTCTGATTGTGAGTAACTGTTGCTGTCATGACAGATCAATTTCAGAAACAGCCGTTATCAAAATAATCTGGCTACGGGCGCGGGCCAGAAATTATTGCTGGCGGGCCACTTTTGGCCTGCGGGCCGCCTGTTGCTGACCACTGGCCTATAGGTTTCCGAACAGAATGGAATATCAGTCAGTCAAGCAAAACGCACGCAACCCATAGCAACACCTCAGATTGACAGATATGAAAAAATAAACAGGAATTTTAGACTTTTGAGCGATTAGTTAATGTTTTGTTCAAATTGTCATGTTAATTATAATTAAAATGCATGTTGTATTGACTACAATATCATGTCTATTTGTCTGAGAGGGGCA
Source organism: Gymnocypris eckloni scoliostomus (assembly GCA_027564155.1). Taxonomy (NCBI): domain Eukaryota; kingdom Metazoa; phylum Chordata; class Actinopteri; order Cypriniformes; family Cyprinidae; genus Gymnocypris; species Gymnocypris eckloni. The sequence continues at coordinate 13,764,579 of CM050412.1, read as the reverse complement.
CTTTTGAATAATTTTGAAAAAGGGCAGGGGCTCAAGCCCCCAAAGCCCCCTTCAGCACGTGCCCGCTAGGGATGGACAATTTGGCTATTTCGTCGACTTTGAGTACTTGACAGATAAATCAAGCTGGTGTGGGTGCTGTGCTATTTTTATTGCATCAGATGGATGTCTCATTAATTCCAATTGTGCCCTTTCCTCTGCTGTTTTCTTTCACTCTCCAAATGCAGAAATATTAAATATCATTCATCGTACCATATCATTTATAGCTCTGCCTTCAACACCATCGCCCTCTAACTGGGGGATTCATGCCTGTGTGAATCCATGAGTTAATTCCTGCTCACAGGCGAACAGCATCGGTAATGAGCTCACGATGAACTCTGGGCTTCCATGCGGTTGGCAGCACATCCTCAGAAGTCATTTTTCACACATGACTGTTCAACCAAACCCAACAGCCGCTGTATTATTATCACACTGGCTGAGAAATACACAGATGGCCAGCGACAGCGGCTTGAAAACACAACACTGAGCCAAACCTCCAGAAGCCCCTCAGCATCTTCACACTCTATGTCTGAGGAAGTGTGGCATGAGTACCTGCTCTCACGGTGCCTCAGCCTAGTGCTTTAACATTCACCATTGTGGCCTTGATAAAGGCACTTTGATTTCCACTTTTACGATGTGTTATGTTATGAGAAAAGGAAGAAAAGCAAGTTTGGCAAAAGACAGACTCGAACCCAGTCGATCGTATCATACGCTACTCCGTAGTGCATTACTCTCCAACCTCCGCCACTGCAGACACTGAATAACACTGTCCAACGAGATAAAATGAACATAACATGAGTGTGTTTTTCTCGACTTCTTTCTCGTAATTTAATTATTTTTTTCTCAGAATTTAATACGTTATTCTCAACATTTTATTTCAACCTTTTTTCAAGTTTATTAACCGCTAGAGCACCAAAATTTACGGACTGCAGCTAATGAACGTTATTGTAAAGTGTTACCATAAATTCTAACTTTCAGAGTGTAGCTGTAAAAAAAAAAAAACAGGTGGCTCAAATAAAACTAAATAGGATACATTTTTTATATATTTTTCGCAATTCTATTTAGGGACACTAGTGCACAGAAATGTCACATTTCAACTACTACTACTACTAGCAGAATACATAATCAAAATAATTTAACTATATCTAAAGTAATTATACACTCCAATTTCCAGAGTACAGCTGTAAAGCAAAATGTGTTGGTGCTAAAATAAATTGAAATGGGATTGTATGAGGGTGAGAGTGAGGTGAGCAGTACCACTTCCGTGAGAGTCGGGTCCTTTTCTGTGAACTGAACCACACAGTAGGCCAGCTGAAACACAACAACGTGAAGAGTGGATGTGAACAAAAGATACTAAAGAAGAGATGGTTTGTGCAAACACAATCAACCTGACACATATTTTCTTATCAGCATGCTTATGAATATACTTTTTTTTTTTAAATGGCTACTGGCCGTATAATCACCAGATTAATTTCTCTGCCAATGAAATTTTTCATGACTGTAAAACTGTAAGATGTGCAAAAAACTAAACACAGTTGCAGGGGAAAATGTGATGAGGATTTTTACCTTGAATGTTCTTCAATAAAAGTAAACAAGAGTATGCAATTTCTCCTGAATAATTTAGTAGGTGACTGCTGCCAAAGGAGGGTTCAATCCAAGGATTCTCAAACTTTTGCCTAACTTAATGCCACTAGTGCAAACCAAATATTCCATCCTGAGATTATTAATTATTATTTCAACAATGTAAAGCAACGGTCTACACAATGTTTACTTTGAAATATTAGTATCAAACTCTTTCTGGTGGTACACAGACTTCTAATCAGGTAAATAGCTTCTGTTTGTTTTCCCATGCTCAATTTTTTAAGTTTGGTGAGCGGGACACAGTTCCACAAAAAGTGTGGATTGCTTTATGGCAGCAACAAATGCACATGAACAGATATATACTGTACCAGTAATATATATATTGCAGCTTTTTTAGTAAGTTTTTTCATTAATTATTAGCTTTGGATTAACTCACAAACCCTGACACAATGTGTTTTAAGACATTAAAATCCTTTACTGTTTGAGTTTTATTTGTTTCAGCAAAAGCAGAGCCTGAATTTTTAGCTTTACACTATGATTCTACTTCCACTAGGAGTCAGAGGATATAAAACATTTTTTTCCTGCAACTGTATCAGAAAGAATACATATGATACATGAAAAGTTAACGTGTTTTTGTAAAGTATCATATTTCACACATCTGTCATTTATGGCTCATGAGATGATATTGAGCACATATTTGGATTCAAAAAATAAAAATGATAAATGAAATTTGGTGCAGTTGTTGATATTCATATGGCCAAAAAAATCAAAGAAAGTTTGATAACTCTTTAATAACAGCATGGCAGACTATTTACATAAAATGCATATACATGTCTATATTTCCCAATAATAGTCTAATGCAGTGCATTACAAAGATGACAGAGATGTACAAACAAACCTTCCTCAAAAGCCTGATGTATCATATGTAATACTATATATTTTTCTCCTTATTAAATGATGAATGGATACATCATCATACTTCAGAAAGTTTTAGATCTTGAAATATTACTAACAATACAGAAATTATTCTTAGGTTTACTTTTAAAAAATCAGAAGGGATTTCACAGCAAAAAGACACATGGAGGTGGATAGTTTTACTATTATACTAATGTATAAACTAACATTCAGATGACAAAAGGCACTTGGTTTATAGCATATTGTTTTAGTAGATGGTGTACAATGGGTTTTTCAGCTTTGATCATTTAAAAACATGCGTATCAAATATGATCGAGCAGGCTTTAGGGGTTACCTGTGCGTGGAACAGCGCGAGTCCTTTAACAGTGTGCAGGGGAATGATGATCTTCATGAGGAACTGCTTGTGTTCAGCCTTCAGCGGCAGAGCAAAGCCATTGATGATACTGTGATTATAAAGACAGCGACAGATTTAACATTAGGTGACTGCAGCCAGCCAAAACCAGCACCAGCTGCCAAATAAACTTTTACCCAGCATGCATTCTGACGCTATACGCTTTCAAATTCACCAACTCAAATAAATGATCTCTGTGAACAGAACAAGAAGGGAAATGAAGCAAAGACTCACCTGCCCAGAATCTCAAGGAGTTCAGCAACTCCATTAAAGTGCTCAGTTTCATAGATGTATCTGGAGAAATTAAATTATATGAATGATTTACATTCCAAATAATATATAAACACATTTTTGAAACACATTTTTGTATTAACTAAATGCACAATCCACTAGCCAAAAGTGCTCTGTGCATTATTTGAAATTCATAAGCCAGTCAGAAATATATATAATTACATATTTATTATGCATAAAAAAAATTCACATTCTGTAATAGAATGTTTGTAATAATTCTTCCTGGATTTGGAAAGCTTGCTGGTAATCGAGTAATTGAAAATATTTATCCCAAAGCATTTCACACACTTTACACAGCTATTATTTATAGAAATAGTATTTTCAAATGACAAAGAATCATTTACATGGTTTATAATAGCAGTTCACCAATTTTTGCCTCACTTTAACATGCAACAAACAATTTTACATAAAGATTACAAAGCCATGGAAGAATTAAATTAAATTAAAACTTTTAAAATAATAATTATACAATTATTTGACCAAACATACAGTAAAACAGCAATACTTTGAAATAATATTACATTTTTAAATAACTGTTTTCTATTTGAATGCAGTGATGCAAAGCTGAATTTAGAAATCATTGTAATATGCTGAAACATGTTCATGTTATTGTCGTGTTATTATCAGTGTTGAAAACAGTTGTGCTGCTTAATATTTTATTTAAAAATATATATTTAAAATTTATTTTTCTATATGGTATAAATGTTGTTACGGTCACTTTTGACAAATTTATTTATACATTTTGTGCATACTTGCTGAATCAAAGTACTTCTTTCTTTTAAATAACTTTTGAATAGCGGTGAATACATACGAGTGTAAAAATAAGTGTTTTCTTACCTCAGCAAAATGTTGTTGATCTGTTTACGAATAAAGGCACGCAAACCCAGAAACTTCCCATAGAGGCGATGCAGAATTGTTTTTAAAAACTCTCTTTCTCGAGGATCTTCACTGTCAAAAAGTTCTAAGAGCTGGAGAAAAAAAGCAAAGAATTAATTTTCTCACATAATAATTTCTTATTACAGTATGCAAACCTGAAATAATGTAAGCATCTTGATTTTTTTTAAGCTTTAAAATTTAACAAAAAATATAAATTAAGAAAAATACAAAAACAGTCTTTAATGCCATGCAATATACAATTTGTACCCAGTTGAGACTCTTAATGGAAGGTTTTGTGGAATGGTTTGATCTGGCAGCGTCAACTGTTATGTCACATTAGACTGCCTGCACAGGACCGCGTTATATAATGCTACCTTTAGCCTCCAGACAATGAATCCCTGCCATGAGTGATGTATTTGACAACAGCCTTTATGCAACATGACATTATTAGTAAATAGTCCAACCTCAATCACATTCATGAGGCCATTAATGATGTCTAAAACATTAGTAACTCTAAATCAAAATTTAAACATGATTAAAATTGCTCATCCTCCTCATGCAGGGCTTATTTCAATAGATGCCTTTGAATGAGATGGAATAAAAGACCAGCTGACCATAGCTTTATCACCCTAA